>ML395034.1:7730-52778 GCA_005239525.1 Nicotiana knightiana | reverse complement strand
AAAATCCTATATTACTTGTCGACCACGTACACTTGCGTGTGCATTGGGAAATCAATCAACAATTAGGAACGGGACTCGGCATCCAGACAACAACTACATAAAAAAAGAACATTGATAAGAGAAGATGATGAAGTGAAAACAATAAACAAAAATTAAAAGTGGAAGTCATACTTACGTTTCATGTTCCATGTTTCGGGAAATGGCATGCTCTCGGCCGGAATCAGGTCTGTGGTCTTCATTCGGACGAACCAGCCCATCCAACCTCGAAATTTATCTTCGTCTATACTCGAGATAAGTGTCTTGGTGGCCCGGCGTTGGAGTTTTATTAACCTTCCTCGATGAAGTCGAGGGCTGTAAAATCTGATCATATGGTTGAGGGTGAAGGGAAACCCATCGACTTTGCTCACAAAGAAACAAAGTTTTCATGACCCCAAATCCACTAGTCGTGATGGCATCTAACCCAACCCGCTAGGTAAGCCAACTAGTAACTAACCAATTCCAATGATATTAACAAGACAAATAAACGATCGTAATTTACTGAATTTTATACATTTTCCAAGGACTGGTAGTACAAATCATGAGCTTCTAAGAATAGAGTTTACAAAGCTGAAATAAAATAAATACATTGTCTGCTTGAAAAATACATAAATAGAATTTCTAGAGGCTACCATGAACAAGAGACAGCTACAACTGAGACGCAATTATATCTTCAATCCAGCTCCCATCGAATACAGAAACATCCAGGTTGTATGAGTACAAGCGATCCCATATACTCAGTAAGTAACAAACCTAACCTTAGGTTGAAAACAGTGACGGGCTAACACAAGGTCGGGTCGAATACCAATATCCCACAACAGTTCATAACAACATAATACAAGTATAAAAGAGGTATCTCAGAAGAAAAAATGCCCAGCTCATTCACAGTTCCAGAAAATAGTCACGTTTTTCAAGTATCTCAGTGAAAACCCAAATCTTTTACCAAAAATGCCAAAAATACGAGTGAGTTTAAAAATTGTAATTTTTCCAAATATCATTTCCATAATAAATAAGATGTTTCATTTTCTTTTCAGATAACAAGTGTGAAATACCTCTCTATTCCAACATATCAATGTGTGTAAAAAGTCACGAATGACGTGATACCGTTGAGGAAAAATGCATCTCTATGCATTTATGTCATGTGTGCATGCAAATTCTATATATCTCAGAGACGAATCATGTACTCACACTCTCAGAGTAATCAATTTCATTTACTCACACTTTTCACTGATCGTGCTCAACAACTCGGTACTGTATATGGCCCATACGGCGCAGGGAAGATCCATCCCCGAATATGTACATCACTATCCATCAGTCACTCAGTACCGAGGAAGGCCAATTCGGCCACATGAAGAAGATCCATCTCCAGGTATATAAATGCTTCAGACAAGATCCGTGTTCAGGGATTATCCATCCCTTAATATAATCAACCGCACTCATTGAGGGTGTACAGACTCCGGAGGGGCTCCTAAAGCCCAAGCGCTATAATCCGCACGGACAACTCACATGCTATAATATCAATATCTGGATCCGCACGGACAACTCACATGCTGCATAGAAAACTCACGAGCTATATTATCAATATCCTCACAAATAGGCCCCCTGCCTCACTTAGTCATCAATCTCTCCAGTCTCACTCACGGGCTCACTATGTCATAAAACTAGCCTGACAACAATGATATGAAGTATCAATAAATGACAACTAAGATTGAGATATGATATGAATGCATGAATGTGAATGAGTACGAAATATCAATGGAATCAGTGAAATGACAGCAAGAAACGATCACTATGGGTCCCAACCGTATCGGCATAATGCCTAAACATGATATCTAGCATGATTGACATCTAATTTACTTTATTGCATGGTGAAAACACAGATATTAACAAAATAGGACTACTATACAGTGCCATGGAAAAAATAGAGTCCTAGTTCACATGGTGCATGCCCACACGCCCATCACCTAGCATGTGTGTCACCTCAATAACAATCACATAACACGTATTTCGGGGTTTCATACCCTCAGCAGTAAATTTAGAAGAATTACTTACCTCGCCCAAGCCAAATCCAATACCCAGCAAGCCAAACGATGCTCCAAAGAAGACAATCCCACGCGTAACGACCATCTGAACGACTCGATTAAGGTCAAAGGAAACAAACCCAATCGATAAATGTTGAATCTTTAATCAAAATCCCAAAATCGACCAAAAAGTCAAACCCGGACCCGCGCCTCAGAACCTGACAAAACTCACAAAATCCGACAACCCATTTTATTATGAGTCCAACCATACTATTTTCACTCAAATCTAACTCCGAATTGATGTTCAAAACTCAAAAATTCACTTTACGAAATTTTAGACAAAACCCCCAAATTTCACTTTGAAATCAATAATCAAATGCCAAAAATGAAGATGGATTCATGAAATATAACCAAAATCGAGTATAGAAAACTTACCCCAATCCATCGATTTTTCCAAATCCGAGCTCCCCATCTCAAATATGACCAAATGAATAAACCTTCGATATTAAATATTTTTGTCCAGTTGTTCTTCCTTGTTTTACGTGCCAAATTATCCCAAAACATACTTTTGATGCGTCCAATGAATTTTTTTGTAAAATTTCAGTCAAGATAGGCTTTTGAATCACTCCATTTGACCTTATAATGAAGGAGATATATTGGTTTCAGTTTTTGAAAATATGCAGATTTTTAAATACGAAGTCAGTGGTAATTTCGTAATTAATCTAAAAAATCTAATAACCCATTTCTTAGTAAAATAACCATAAAATCCTCATACGATATCCAAATTCGATGATTCTTTTTGATACGGGTTTGTAATTACGATACGGATCTAATGTTTCAATCAAAACAGAAATCGTGAGCTAATTTGTTCAATGTGGTACTATTTATACTTGAAGAAATGACGTCGAAACATAAGAAAAATGAGCGTAACACAACCCAAACCTATGCGAAACTCACCTGAACCCCTTCGGACCCCGTACGAACATACCAAAAAGTCCCATAACATAATATGTACTTACTCGAGGCCTCAAATCACGCATAACAATATTGAAATGACAAAACGCACCTCAAATCAAGCTTAATGAACTTTCGACTTCCAACAACTCGCGCCAAAACATATCAAATCAACTCGAAATGAACTCAAATTTTGTGTACATGTCCTAATACATTATACGAAGCTACTCGTGCCCCCAAACTACCGAGTGAAAAGAAAATGCTCAAAATGACCGGTCAGGTCGTTACTAGAGCAGTATCACAATCCTCCGAATGGAGGATTGAATTTGACCAAGGGTCACTCGATACTTCTTGCAGAACTAGATGATGGCTGTATCCAGGGGACCCAACGTGAAAGGGTAAATCTAAACACTCAAAAACCCTTCCACGCAGGTCGTGATCGCTTCTTTTGGGGCCGGTATCACCCGGTATCACCACCTCTTTGTTTCCCCAGTTACAGTCATTCTTCACATGTTCAAGGAAGCTTTTTGATATCGAGCACACGTATATCGTTACCGGTTCGTATCGATCGGGGACCGATGATGTCTTCTCTTCCTTGAAATCGAAACTAATAACACATCCCCCGGGAATGAACTCCTCAATGTGCGGCTTGTTTTCTCATTGGCCGGCTGAGATGAGCAGGCGGTTATTTCTGTGGAATGGTTTTAGACGTCTTAGCCATTTTAATTTTTAAGGGCAAACAAGAAGTGAGATTGTGATGTTTGGTGTTCTAGAAGGAGCAAACAATAGAACTCAAAGATTTGGGGATAAAAAGTTTGTAGAATGCAAAGAACTTTGAAGATTAGAGTAGAAGGAACTGAAAGTAGAGTTTGAAAGAATGGAAAAGGGACCTATTTATGGGTTTCACGACGACAGTTCAAAGCTGGTAGTGGCCCACCACCAACTGACGCACATTAAATACCTAGGGAATTATACCGACGGGACGTTTCGGTCACTTCTGTCACTCACGTTACGGTGCTGACGTCATGATAAATCGGGATAAAGATCAGGGACTTAATTCTTTTCTTGTCATTGCACTCTACAAAACTAGGGGACTATTTGTATACGGTCAAAATCGGGCTCACCTGATTTTGTTGATTGACCGAGACCAGGATGGTAGGCCGAGGATCGACCCCGTGTTAAATCAGACCGCGACATAAAGATGCGGTGCCAAGCTCGGAATTCGAAGTACCCGTCGAGATCGATACTAGTAAAGATCGAGACCAAATGGGATAGACATCGAGCGAGACCGAAGACAGCCTACTAACAGAAAGCCGAGATATCCGTGACCGATCGATGATCGTGGCGAAAATCTCGGCACGAAACAAATCAAGAACGGTTATTTAGCCAATCATGATATTTCCTTAAGTATTTAGAATTGTACCATAAGTAGAATTACTCTACTATATAAAGGGGGTTCTAATCTTTTGTAAATCATCTAATTCTCGCATATCAAAGCAATACATCACTTTTCTCTCTTAAATTCTCTTATTTTTTAGTTCAGTTCATATTACATACTCAGTCGGTTCGAGGGAGATTAGCTCGAGGGACAAGTTATATTTTTCACTGGTTTGCTTTATTTTACAGTTAGTTGTTAACATTAATTATCTTATTTATCATTCGTGCTATTTGAAGTTACATATCCTTAAAATCACTTATAAATTTAATTGTTATCCGATTTTAAGGGTAAACAGTTGTATTACTACTTGCAGTTAATATAAACTATTAGGGGTAAAAATGGAAAATGAGGTGTAAGAGTTATGATGAACGTTTTTCGAATCTTGCGCAAGCAATCAGTGCCTCATTCTCAGCGCATGTTAGAAACCAACACACACTTTAATCTGTGAGTAGAAGCAGAGACTTGCACGGTTTAATATTTCTATTTTTCAGTGCATTAAATAAAATATTATTTTTAGGAACAATTCATTGAGTAGCCTGGACTAGGGGTGTGCATTCGATTTTGACCTTTATCGATAATTACTTATCGATTATCGATTTGTACATATGTTTATCGTTATCGTTTCAATATGGTTTCGATTTTTTCGATTTCGATTTATCAATTTTTGGGGCTTATCGATTCGGTTATCGATTACACCAATAAGAAAATTTACGGGATTCCACCAATAAGAAAATTTGCTAGCTCTAAGCGATGTTGTCATGTTTAGTACCCTTACTTAATATATGTATACAATGTGTAAAACATGTATAAATAGTGGATAGCTAATAGAGATAGACGACTAATCATTATTATATCATACCAAATGATACTACGATTAATTGATTTAATTCAGGCAGACTAATTATTCTTCAGCTCCTTACCTAACTGACCAAAAGAACTTCTACCAAATTACAATCAACTTACTGAGAGAACCCATTTGGAGATAGAGAATTACCAGATCTGTGGAAGAAACCGAGAAAGGAGGAATTTTGAGTGAAGAAAATTTAAGGTTTCAGCAGTTCAGCTCTAAAGGGGCAGGAGGGTAGGGCCGTAGGGGAAAATCTTGAGGCAGAAGCAGCGTGAAGTCGTGAAGAGGCGAGAAAATAATAGGGTAGGGAAAATTAGAAAATAATAAGGGTAGAGGAAAATGGAAATAATAAGTTAGGGTAAAGAAAACCACGGGTAAAAAAAAAAAAAAAAAAAATAATTCTTATCGATTTATCGATATCGATAAGCGAAGTGGACAAAATCGAAATCGAAATCGATAACTCGATAAGAAAATTTTCGGAATTGAAATCAAAATCGATAAATCGATAACAAATAATCGATTCGATTTATCGATAAACCGATTCGAATGCACACCCCTAGCCTGGACATATTTTTTCAGAATAGTTAGACAAAATTTTAAGAAAATAGACAATATACATATTTCCTTCTATCTTTCTAATTTAGATAAAATATTCGTTACCGATATCCAGAGTTATTATAAGGGAAAATAATAAAATTTATCCTTATACTATTAGTAATCAAAAAGACTTTACCCTCCGTTTGAAGTTTGGTCTAATACTATCCCATAGTAAGGAGAAAAAACTCTTATTTTTGTCCTCAAGTGCAAGTGATTGATTTTAAACCATAATTAGTATTAAAGAGTTATTTGAACATTTTTTTCGAAGAAAAGACAAGTATAATTTGTAACGAGCTGGCCGGTCCTTTTGAGAGTTAGAGCCCCGATCCCCTAATAACTGCTTTTCCCACATTTATTTCTGTTATTGAGATTTTCCGGAGTGATTGGTTGTGAATTTCGGAGTGTTTTGGGACACTTAGTCCCTAAATGAGAGATTAAGTCTTAGAAATTGGAACATAGTCGGAACTATGTGAAGACGCTTCCGGAATGGAATTCCTTCGATTCTGTTAGCTTCGTTGAGTGATTTTGGGTTTAGGAGCGCGTCCGCAATGTGTTTTGGAGGTCCGTAGCTCATTTAGACTTGAATTGGCGAAAGTCAAAATTTTGGAATTTTGGACCGGTAGTGGAATTTTTGATATCGGGGTCGGAATCCTATTCCGGAAGTTGGAGTAGGTCAGTAGTGTTGAATATGACGTGTGTGCAAAATTTGGGGTCAATCGGACATAGTTTGGTCGATTTCGGCATCGGTTGTAGAATTGTTAAGTTTCAAGTTCTAAAAATTTGGACTTGAGGGTGATTTGTGATTTTGGCGTTGTTTGATGTGATTTGAGGGCTCAACTAAGTTCGTATGATATTTTAGGATTGGTTGGTATATTTGGTTGAGGTCCCGGGGGCCTCGGGTGTATTTCGGATGCTCAATGGGTCATTTTTGGAGTTAAGAAGTTGGCTGGTTTTTGCTGGTGTTCTGCAGTTGGTGTCCTTCACCGCGATCACGTGAGAAGGTTCACGATCGCGTAGAGCAATTGAGAGTCCAGCTGGATTAACTCTTTGTGTTCACAAATAATGGGACACAACGTAAGTGAGTCAGCTCATGCATCAAGAACGCGTGGGCAAGGCCGCGTTCGCGAAGAAGAAATAAGGCGAAAAAGGGAGTTGTGTGTTACTCTTCGCGATCGCGTGAGGTAAATGACGATCTCTTAGGTCTGTGAAACAAATGCTTCGCGTTCGCGTGTGGGAAGTGACGCGTTCGCGTAGAGTAAAATCATGATGCATCGAAGTTATTCTTCGCGATCGTGAGGGTGTTTCCGCGGTCACGATTAAGGAAATACCTGGGCAGATTTAAAGTGTTCAAATCAAGGGTTTATGTCATTTTTCACCATTTGGACTTGAGATCTCGGAATTAGGTGATCTTTGGAGGGATTTTCACGTGGGTGTTTGGGATAAGTGATGTTTACCTAGTTTTGGTTAATTCCCACAAATCTGTGCTTAATTTTATCATCTAATTTTAAATTTGGGGTGAAAATTGGGAAAAACTTGGGAAAAATTCTTAGGCCGAATTTTGGGATTTTCATCGAGAATTCGGTATCGGATTTGAGTAAATTTGGTATGGTATGGTTATACTCGTGAGTGAATGAGTGTTCATAATTTGTGATTTTTACTCGATTCCGAGATGTGGGCCTGGAGAGGCTTTTTGGGCGTTTTCCTATTTTAATGCTTTAGCTTCGAATTTATTAGCTAAATTAGTTACTTGTAGTTATATTTACATTATACAATTGGATTAGGTTTGGGCCATTCGGAGTTGGATACTCCTTGCAAGAGAGCAATTTCAGATTGATTTGAGCGGTTCGAGGTAAGTGGCTTGCCTAAACTTGTGTGGGAGAACTTTCCCGTAGGATGTTTAGTACTGTTTGATGTGTGAGCGTCGTGTACGTGAGGTGACAAGTACGTACACTGGCTATTGTTGTAAAAATCCCCCTTTTTTCTAAGTCATAAACTGTTTTCCTTTGTTTGAACTCCACTACCATGTTTAATTTCTTAGTTTAGATTAGGAAAGCATGCCTACGTATTTTGCCTGTCTATTTGAATTTCTGTGCAACATGTTTAGGTAGATCTCTATTTTCCTTGGTTGCATTTAGTCTAAACTGTATATTTTGGTGTTGTAACTATCATGTGATTTTGCGATGCATATTTATTTGGGACTACAGACGCATTCCGGGAGATCCCCCAGCACTGCATATTTGTTTTGGGACTACAGACGTATTCCTGGAGATCCATCTGTCTTGCATATTTACTTTGGGGCTACTGACATATTCTGGGAGATCCCCTTGTACTGCATAATTATTTCGGAACTTCGGGACGGTATCCATGGAGATTCCCCGTTGTGTTTTCCTTGTTCTGAGCCAAGGGCTCCCTTGACTGTTAATTCTGTGAATTTTCTTTAATTATTTTACTATAGAATATATTTATATATCTTATTGATTATATCTTTATATTTATACCGGTAGCGCCCTGACCTGACCTCGTCATTACTCGACCGAGATTAGGATTGGCACTTACTGGGTACTGTTGTAGTGTACTCATGCCCTTTCCTGCACATGTTTTTCATGTGCAGATCCAGGTACGAGCTATCAGGCTCGAATTTAGTGCGTGCTTTCTGATCTAGGAGACTTCAAGGTACTTGTGCTCGCGTCTGCAGAACTCGGAGTCCCCTTCTATTCCCCCTGCATAGAGATTTCTTTGGTTTTCTTTTGTCATTTTGTATAGAGCTATATAGACTTATAGAAGCTTGTGTTTCACGACATTCCTGGTTTAGGGAGATTATTATTATATATGTCTAGTGGCACTATCCTTGTTATTTAAATTATACTCTTTATCTTTTATCGCTGTGTTTCTTTCAATTGTTCTGCAATAATAGGCTTATCTAGTCATAAAGACTAGGTGCCGTCACGACACCTTTCGGAGGGTTAAATTGGGTCGTGACAAATTTACTCAATTTAATGGAGCTCTGTTAATAGCAACAAAGGTGGATTCATAATTTAAACTCTACGGATCCAACATTTAAATTTCTTAACGTTAAAATCGTAATAATTTTAATTTATAAGCTCATATCTACTATTTGTTATAATTTAATATGTTTTTACACATAAATGTAAGCTACACATCAAATGTAGTGAGTTAAGATGTTCTCTGTATTATAACACTAGATCCGTCCCTAAATGGCAAGAGCCAATACGAGACAATTGGTTAATAATAAAGCCATGAATGAACCAAAAGTTTTTTCAAAAAAAGTGCAACTTGTTCAATTTCTTACAAAAACAAAAGTGAAAAGTTCAAGCATGTTCAAATTTGAAAATCAACCTCAAATTTATGCTAATTTTTAGACATTTGATAGAAAGCTCAATTTTGAGGAGAAGAAAAAAAGTTTGATTTTGAATTGCTTATGTCTGATTTAACTGTTAACAATTTTCTATTTTTCATCTCCTATCACGACTCAATTTACCCTCTGAAAGGTATCGTGACGGAACCAAGTCTCTATGACTAGGTAAGCCTAAAATTTGCAGAAATGACAGAATCAATAAAATAAAGACAGAAAAGATATCAAGTACATGTAACGTAGTTGCTCAGCATATACATTTATACTTCCCAAAACCCGAAATGTCACCATAGTCACAATCTCTTTACTAAATGTAGCTCTATACAATGAAACATCGGAAAAAATATACAAGTCTTATATGCCTATAATATAGTAGAAGGGGACTCGTGAGATTCTGTGGACGCGGCAGAACTACCTCGCGGTCTCCTGGATGCTGGTAGACGACTCTTAACCATGAAACTGGGTGCTGGTACCTGGATCTGCACATATGGAAAACATGCGCAGGAAAGGGCGTGAGTACTCCACATTCGATACTCCGTAAGTGCCAAGCCTAACCCTAGTCAAGTAGTGACGAGGTCAGGTTGAGGACCTACTGAGTTTGTAAGAACAAGTCAATATAAAATTTTACAACAGTGAAATACAGATAAGCAATGATAACAGGATTAACGAAGACGGAAAAGGTTTAATAATAGAAAGAGAGCCCTCGGCTCAGCACAACATATATCTCAACAGTAAATGTGCAATGCAGTACACGGGGAAAGCTCCGGATCTCGGTCCGTAGTCCCAATTTAAATATGCTATGCAGTACAGAGGAAAAGCTCCCAGATCTCTTTCCGTAGTCCCAATTTAAATATGCATTTCAGTACAGGGGAAAGCAGTTGGATCTCGGTCCGTAGTCCCAATTTAAATATGAAATGCAGTACATGGGGAAAGCTCCCGGATCTCGATCCGTAGTCCCAATTTAAATATGCAAAACAGAAGTATGTCAATTATAGCTTAAGTAAACAATACAGGAAAAACAACAGGTAAGGATAGAGTAAAACTACCTAAGCATGATGTGACCAGTAGCAAATAAGAGGAATTCAAGTCAGAACAGGTAGGCATGCTTACACTTAGGCTATCTACTCAATTAAGATAGGAAACAGTAATATATGAATGAAAATGAGCGTTTTCATGGGAGAAAAATAGGATTTTAGCAACAATGACCCGTGTAAACACTCGTCACCTCGCGTACACGGCGTCCACATAACAAAATCAGTATAAAAATGCCTAAGGGAAGATCCCCAACACAGAATTAGGCAAGCCACATACCTGGACTGCGCTAATCAACTCAATACCAAGCTCTTGCCACGAGTATCTGACTCCGGGTGGCCCAAATCTATTCAAATTGATTGCATGGTGTAAATATCACTTCAAGGGAACAAAATAGCTAATTATTTATAAACTAATACGCGAATTTAGGAAATTCGCAAAAACGTCCCCCGGGCCCACATCTCGGAATCGGGTAAAATTTATATTTTCCGGACACCCATTCACGCACGAGTCTATCCATATAAGAATCTCTCAAATTGGAGGTCAAATACCCAATAAAAACTCAATAATTCGGTCTATGAAGTTCATCCTATGTTTCCCATAATTTTCAAAATTAAAGGTTGGATTTAAGATTGGAATCATAGAAATTGATCTATAATGGATAGAAATCACTTACCCAAGTTACCCAGGTGCAAAAGTCTTCAAGAATTTCCCTTCCCGCGCTGTCAGGTTCGAAAATATGGAAAATAGCATAAACCCTCGGATTTGGGGTTTTAATATTCTGCCCAGGCATTTGCCTTATGCGATCGGGTACAATGAGTCGCGATCTCGGAGAGTAATGAAACACGCGCCTGAAATTCTTTCATTGCGATCGCGATTAAAGGTATGCGATCGCAGACCTTCTGACCCTACAACAATGTGATCGCGGTGGAGGTCACGCGAACGCATAGAGCAAACAATGCACCTTCCTCAGCCTTAGGATACCTTATGCGATCGCGATCTTGGGCATGCGATCGCGGCGACTAACTGACTAGAACAATGCTATCGCGGCTGGACTTGTGCGATCACGAAGCACAATATCTGACCACCCCAACTTAACACTACGCGATCGCAGACTTATTCACGCGTCGCAGAGAACACTCAATTGCTGCTGCAAAACCAACAAAACCAGCAAAGGCTTAGGCAAAAAACATGCCCGTTTGGGCACCGAATAGACATCCGAGGCCCCCGGGACCTCAACCAAACCTGCCAACCAACCCTAATACCTCATTTAATCTTGGTCGAGCATTAAAAACACATCTCATAACATCAAAATCATCAATTATGCATAGATTCAAGCCTAAGAACTTAGGAAATTTCTAGAATTCACCTCCGATGCCGAAACACGTCTAAACTCATCCGAATAACCTCAAATTTTGCACACAGGTCATAAAAGACATTCTGGACCTGCTGTCACTTTCAGAAGTCCGTGCCGAGTCCGATATCCAAATCTCACCTATCGGTCAAAATCGCCAAAATTCTAACTTTCGCCAATTCAAGCCTAAATCCACAACCGACCTCGAAAACACATTCCTAGCACGCCCCTAACCCCGGAATCACCCAACAGAGCTAACAGAGTCGACGAAATTCCTTTCCGGATCCGTCTTCACACAGCTCTAGCTTTGGCCAGATTTCTAAAGCTAAATTCCACATTTATGGACTATGAGTCCAAAATCACCCCGGATTTCAACACTCAATGCTCCGACAAGTTCCAATAACATAAATAGATATGGGAGAAGCGTAAATAGGGGATCGGGTGCAAATTCTTAAAACTACCGGCTGGGTCGTTACATCCTCCCCCTCTTAAGAAAATCATTCGTCATCGAACGAGCATAGAAACATACCTGAAACTGGGAAAAGATGAGGAACTGACCCCGCAAATCCTGCTCGATCTCCCAAGTTGCCTCCTCGACTAGCTGACCCCTCCACTGAATCTTTACTGACGCAATATCCTTTGACCTGAGCTTTCTGACCTGCCTGTCTAATATAGCCATAGGATCCTCCATATATGATAAATCCTTGTCCAATTGGACTGAGTTGAAATCCAAGACATGAGTCGGGTCACCGTGATACCTCCGAAGCATGGAGACGTGGAAGACCGGATGCACCCCTGCTAGGCTGGGAGGCAGAGCTAGCTCATATGAAACCTCCCCAACACGTCGCAACACCTCAAAAGGGCCAATAAATCTCGGACTCAGCTTTTCTTTCTTCCCGAACCTCATGACGCCTTTCATAGGCGATGCCCGAAACAAAACCCGATCACTAGCCATAAATGCCAAGTCACGAACCTTCCGATCCGCATAGCTCTTCTACCTGGACTTAGCTGTGCGAAGTCTCTCCTGAATCACCTTCACCTTGTCCAGGGCATCCTGAACCAAGTCTGTACCCAACAATCGGACCTCGCCCAACTCAAACCATCCCACGGGAGACCTGTACTGCCTACAATACAAAGCCTCATACGACATCATCTGAATGCTGGACGGGTAGCTGTTGTTGTAAGCAAACTGTGCAAAAAGGCAAGTATCAATCCCATGACCCTCAAAAATCCGTCACACAGGCACGGAGCATATCCTCGAGTATCTGAATTGTGCGCTCGGACTGCCCGTCCGTGTGAGGGTGAAAAGTTGTGCTCAACTCTACCCTGGTGCCTAACTCCTGTTGAACGGCTCTCTAGAACTGTGAAGTGAACTGTGTGCCTCTGTCTGAAATGATAGATATTGGAATACCATGGAGGCGAACAATCTCTCTGATATAAATCTCAGCCAACCTCTCCGATGAGTATGTAGTCAGTACTGGAAGGAAATGGGCTGATTTGGTCAGCCGATCCACAATCACCCAAATAGCATCATGCTTCCTCAAAGTCCGAGGAAGTCCAACCACAAAGTCCATGGTGATCCGCTCCCACTTCCACTCTGGAAGCTCAATCTGCTGAAGTAACCCTCCCGGTCTCTGATGCTCACATTTGACTTGCTGACAGTTGAGACACTTGGCTACAAACTCTGCTATATCCTTCTTCATCCTTCGCCACCAATAGTGCTGTCTCAGATCCTGGTACATCTTCGCGGTACCCGAATGGATGGAATACGGCGAACTATGGGCCTCCTCAAGAATTAACTCCCGAAGCCCATCCACGTTGGGCACACAGATACGGCCCTGCATTCTCATCACCCTCTCATCTCCTATAGTCACATCTCTGGCATCACCCGGACGGACTCTATCCTGAAGAACCAAAAGGTGGGGATCATCATACTGGCGCTCTCTGATGCTGTCATGAAGGGAAGATCGAGCAATCACACAAGCTAATACCTGGCAAGGCTCAGAAAGATCCAATCTCACGAACTGACTGGATAATGACTGAACATCTAAGGCTAGAGGACTCTCAGCTGCATGAAGGTATGCTAAACTCCCCAAACTCTCCACCCGGCGACTCAAGGCGTCGGCCATCATATTGGCCTTCCCCGGGTGGTATAATATGGTGATGTCATAGTCATTTAGCAACTCCAACCACCTGCGCTCGCACAAATTTAGATCTTTCTGCCTGAATATATGCTGTAAACTCCGGTGATCCGTGAATATCTCACAGGGAACACCATATAAATAATGACGCCATATCTTCAGGGCGTGAACAATCGCTGCTAACTCGAGATCATGAACATGGTAGTTTTTCTCATGGACCTTCAACTGCCTGGACGCGTAGGCAATCACCCTACTGTCCTGCATCAACACCGCTCCCAAGCCAATCCTCGAAGCATCACAATAAATTGTATAGGATCTGGAACTGGTAGGCAAGACCAACACATGAGCTGTAGTTAGGGCTGCCTTGAGCTTCTGAAAACTCTCCTCACACTCCTCAGTTCATATAAAAGATGCACCCTTCTGGGCGAGTTTGGTCATAGGCGCGGAAATGGATTAAAATCCCTCCACAAAACGGCGATAATACCCAGCCAAACCGAGGAAACTGCGAATCTCTGTAGCTGAGGACGGTTCAGACCAACTCTGAACCGCCTCCACCTTCTTCAGATCTACCTTGATCCCATCCAAAGACACCACGTGGCCTAGGAATGCCACAAAATCAAGACAAAATTCACACTTAGAAAACTTGGCATACAACTTCTCCCTCAGTGTCTGAAGCACGGTCCTCAAATGCTACTCATGATCCTCCTGGGACCTAGAATATACCAGAATGTCATCAATGAACACAATGATGAAAGTATCAATATAAGGCCGAAATATGATGTGCATCAGGTGCATGAAGGCTGCTGGGGCATTGGTCAGCCCAAATGAAATAACAAGGAACTCAAAGTGGCCATATCTGGTCTTGAAGGCAGTCTTCGGGATATCCGGTTCCCGAATCTTCAACTGATGATAACTAGAATGTAGATCAATCTTGGAGAACACCCTAGCACCCTGTAACTGGTCAAATAGATCATCAATGCGAGGAAATGGGTACCTGTTCTTCACTTTCACCTTATTCAACTGCCGGCAGTCAATACACATACGCATCGAGCCATCCTTTTTCTTCACAAATAATACCGGAGCGCCCCAAGGTGATACACTGGGCCTGATACATCCCTTCTCAAGCAACTCCTGTAACTGCTCCTTCAACTCCTTCAACTCAGGAGGAGCAATGCGATAAGGAGGAATGGAAATAGGCTGAGTGCCCAGCAACAAGTCAATGCCGAAATCAATGTCTCTATCGGGTGCCACACCCGGAAGATCAGCTGGAAATACATCAGAATAATCTCTGACAACTGGAACTGACTCCACTGTAGGGGTCTCAGTACTAACATCTCTCACATAATCCAAATATGAATCACACCCTTCCCAACCATCCGCTGAGCCTTAAGAAAAGAAATGACTCCGCGGGGAGTATACTCCAAGGAACCTCTCCAATCTAACCTCGAAGATCCTGACATAGATAGCATCACGGTCTTGGCGTGACAATCAAGAATAGAATAATAGGAAGAAAAACAGTACATACCCAATATAACATCGAAATCTACCATACTGAGTAGTAGCAAATCAGATCTGGTCTCAAAACTACTGATAGTAATCAAACATGACCGATATACCCGGTCCACAACAAGAGAATCTCCCACCGGAGTAGAAACATAAACAGGGGAACTCAAAGAGTCCTGGGCTATCCCCAGATGTAAAGCAAAATAGGAAGACACATATGAATATGTAGAGACTGGGTCAAATAATACCGATGCATCCCTACGACAAACGGGAACAATACCTGTAATGACTGAATCTGAAGCAATGGCCTCGGACCGGGCCAGAAGAGCATAGTACCTGGCCTGGCCTCCCCCTCTAGGGCGACCGCGACCTCCCCGACCTCCACCTCAAGCTGCCTGAGGTGGTGGGGTAGCAGTTGGGGCTGGAAGAATAGCTGGAGGACATGGTGGAAGACGTGGAGCTTGATAAATCTGAGGGGGTGCACCTTGATAGATGTGAAGTGGTGCGCCCCTCCTCGCTCTGGGGCAATCTCAGATCATATGATGAGGGTATCCACACTCAAAGAAACCCCTCGGAGGATGTGGCAGCCGCTCCTGACTCTGAACTGGCCTGCTGGGCTGGCGAGTGATAGCACCTCGAGCAGGAGGCACCTGAGATACTAGGTGTGCGTAATAAGGCTCCTGAGGTCTAGGAGGACCTGGAATACCACTGGCTGCTGGGAGAGCTGAATGAACGGGGTGACTCATAAAATCCCTACCACAGCGTGTTGCTGGTGCACGGGCTCCTGAAAAATGACCAGTCTCTCGAGACCTCTTGGCCTCTCTCTCCTCCCTGTCCCGGGTAACATAGTCTCAATCCTCCGGGCAATACTCACAGCCTGCTGGTAAGTAATATCGGTCTCCAGCTCTCTGGCCATGCTGGACCAAATACTGGGGTGGTGTCCCTCAATAAAGCGCTGAACCCTCTCTCTGAAAGTGACAACCAAAGCTGGTGCATGGCGAGCCAAATCGCTGAAATGGACTGCATACTCTGACACAGTCATGGCACCCTGACGTAACTGCTCAAACTCCGCACGCCAAGCATCCCTGAAGCTTTGAGGGACAAACTAAAGTAAGAACATCTCGAAAAACTGAGCCCAAGTAAATGAAGTTGTCTCGTCCGGGGTACTAAGCTCAAAAGCATGCCACCACTAATAAGTTTCTCCCCTCAGCTAGAAAGTAGTGAAAGAAACCCCACTCGTCTCTACAATACCCATAGTGCGGAGAATGCGATGACACCCCTCAAGAAAACCTAGGGCGTCATCCGAAGCTAGTCCGCCGAACTCAGGTGGGTGGTACTTCTTGTACCTCTCAAGTCGGAGCTACTCTGCCTCAGGAACAGCTATCCTAGTCTCATGCTGAGCTGGAGCTGCTGGGGGCATAGGAATATACTCTGGTACTAGCCCAATATGAACTCTCTGCTCAGGAGTACGGGCCGCGGGAGTCGTTGTCCCTCATCTGGCTTTGGATGTAGATGGAGCTATTGGGAGCAGACCCGCATGAGACAGAGTACTGAAGGAACTAAAGAACTGGGCCAATGTCTTCTGGAGGTCTGGAGTAACAGTAGGGACCTCCTGTGCCCCTCCAACAGTAGCTGTTGGGGGCTCCTCTTCCTCTGCTCTAGCCGGTGCTCGGGCTGCACCGCGTGCTCGTTCCCTGCCCCGGCCCCTGCCTCTGGTGGCTCTGACTGGGGCTCGGGTGCCTGGTCATCAGTACGTTCGGTACGGGTACGAACCATCTGAAAGCAATAATAGAATAGAGTTTTAGAATTTGATGGCAGTAACTAGCACGATAAGGAATTCCAAAGGATTTGATTGTTCTTAATAGTTACATAGCCTCTCGAAGATAGATACAGACGTCTCCGCACCGATCCGACGGACTCTAATAAACCGGCTTGTGACTTGTGACTCCTATGAACCTAGACGCTATGATACCAACTTGTCACGACCCAATTTACCCTCCGAAAGGTATCGTAACGACACCTGGTCTCTATGACTAGGTAAGCCTAAAATTTGCAGAAATGACAAAATCAATTAAATAAAGACAGAAAAGATATTAAGTAGATGTAAAGTAGCTGCTCAGCATATACATTTATACTTCCCAAAACCCGGAATGTCACCATAGTCACAAGCTCTTTACTAAATGTAGCTCTATACAATGAAACAACGAAAAAATATACAAGTCTTCTATGCCTATAATAGAGTAGAAGGGGACACGTGGGATTCTGCGGACACGGCAGAACTACCTCGCGGTCTCCTGGATGCTGGTAGACGACTCCTAACCATGAAACTGGGTGATGGTACCTAGATATGCACATGGGCAAAACATGCGCAGGAAAGGGCGTGAGTACTCCAGATATGGTATTCCGTAAGTGCCAAGCCTAACCCCAGTCAAGTAGTGACGAGGTCAGATTGAGGTCCTACTGAGTTTGTAAGAATAAGTCAATATAAAATTTTAAAACAGTGAAATACAGATAAGCAATGATAACAGGGTTAACGAAGATGGAAAAGATTTAATAATAGAAAGAGAGCCATCGGCTCAGCACAACATATATCTCAACAGTAAAGGTGCAATGCAGTACACGGGGAAAGCTCTCGGATCTCGGTTCGTAGTCCCAATTTAAATATGTTATGCAGTAGACGGGGAAAGCTCCCGTATCTCTCTCCGTAGTCCCAATTTGAATATGCATTTTAGTACAGGGGGAAAGCTCCCGGATCTCGGTCTGTAGTCCCAATTTAAATATGAAATGCAGTACAGGGGGAAAGCTCCCTGATCTCGGTCCGTAGTCCCAATTTAAATATGCAAAACATAAGTATGTCAATTATGGCTTAATTAAATAATCCAGGAAAAACAATAGGTAAGGAGAGAGTAAAACCACCTAAGCATGATGTGACCAGTAGCAAATAAGAGGAATTCAAGTCAGAATAGGTAGGCATGCTTACACTTAGGCTATCTACTCAATTAATATAGGAAACAATAATATATGAATGAAAATGAGCGTTTTCATGGGAGAAAAATAGAATTTTAGCAACAATGAACCATTTACGCACTCTTCACCTCACGTACACGGCGTCCACATAACAAAATCAGTATAAAAATGCCTAAGGGAAGATCCCCAACAAGGAATTAGGCAAGCTACTTACCTGGACTGCACTAATCAACTCAATACCAAACTCTTGCCACGAGTATCTGACTCCGGGTGGCCCATATCTATTCAAATCAATTGCATGGTGTAAATATCACTTCAAGGGAACAAAAGAGCTAATTATTTATAAGCTAATATGCGAATTAAGGAAATTCGCCCAAAAAGTCCCCCGGGCCCACATCTCAGAATCGGGTAAAATTTATATTTTTCGGACACCCATTCACTCACGAGTCTTACCATATAAGAATCTATCAAATCGGAGGTCAAATACCCAATCAAAAACTCAATAATTCGGTCAATGAAACTCATCCCATTTTCCCCATAATTTTCGAAATTAAAGGTTAGACTTAAGATTGGAATCATGGAAATTGATCTATAATGGATAGAAATCACTTACCCAAGTTACCCAGGTGTAAAAGTCTTCAAGAATCGTCCTTCCCGAGCTGTCAAGTTCAAAAATATGGAAAATATCATAAACCCTCGGTTTTGGGGTTTTAATATTCTGCCCAGACATTTGCCTTATGCGATCGGGTACAATGAGTCGCGATCGCGGAGATTAATGAAACACGCGCCTGAAATTCCTTCATCACGATTGTGATTAAAGGTCTGCGATCACGGACCTTCTGACCCTACAGAAACGCGATCGCGGTGGAGGCCACGCGACCGCATAGAGCAAACACTGCACCTCTCTCAACTTTAGGATACCATATGCGATCGCGATCCTGGGCGTGCGATCACGGAGACTAACTGACCAGAACAATGCTATCGCGGCTGGACTTGTGCGATCGTGAAGAACAATCTCTGACCACCTCAACCTAAAACTATGTGATCGCGGACTTATTCACGCGATCGCAGAGAACACTCAACTGCTACTGTAAAACAAGCAAAACCAGTAAAAGGCTTAGGCCAAAAACATGCCCGTTTGGGCACCCGAAAGACACCCGAGGCCCTCGGAACCTCAACCAAAACTACCAACCAACCCTAATACCTCATTCAAACTTGATCGAGCCTTAAAAACACATCTCATAACATCAAAATCATCAATTATGCATAGATTCAAGCCTATGAACTTAGGAAATTTCTAGAATTCACATCTGACGCCGAAACACGTCTAAACTCATCCGAATGACCTCAAATTTTGCACACAGGTCATAAACGACATTACGGACCTGCTGTTGCTTTCTGAAGTCCGTTTCGAGTCCGATATCCAAATCTCACCTATCGGCCGAAATCGCCAAAATTCTAACTTTCGCCAATTCAAGCCTAAATCCACAACCGACCACATTCCGAGCACGCCCCTAACCCCAAAATCACCCAACGGAGCTAACAGAATTGACAGAATTCCATTCCGGATCCATTTTCACACAGCTCTAGCTACAGTCATATTTCTGAAGCTAAATTCCACATTTACAGACTATGAGTCCAAAATCACCCCGGATTTCAACACTCAACGCTCCGACAAGTTCCAATAACATAAATAGACATGGGAGAAGCGGTAAATAGGGGATCAGGGTGCGAAGTCTTAAAATGACCGGCCGGATCGTTTCATCTTCGTTTTGGGGAAAAATTACTAGTACAATCAAACCTCTTTATAACAGTTTCATTTGTTCCAAATATATTTGTATATAATAAGGAAATGTTGTTATCGAGAACGTATATTATAACATGATATGAAAATTGGTTCTGGATAAAGTTTGACTTTTATAGAGAAATTGTTGCTATATAGGGATGTTGTTATAGAGAGGTCTGGGTGTAACTTTGCTATGACTATAGGTTTGTGATGTCGATAAAGTAGTCAAAAAGCCAACATCAATTTTACCTGTTGTTGCTTGCAAACGCACATGCAAGTATACATGGTCGTACAAGTAATATAGGATTTTAAGTCAAGATATCATACCCACATGGACCTAAGATTAACTATCACTGAATTAAAGTAAGACAATTAATCTATCCAAATGATTTTCTAAATATTATTAACTACAACTAATCTAGCGTAGCAAACTAAGAGATTAAAGGAAACAAGTTGGCTAATATTAGATGCGAATTTAACGAAAGACAATATTCTAGAGTTATGTGTTAGCTAACAATCCCATTGAGTTTTCCACTTAAATCGTCTAGTTAATTTATTTGTTTTATTGATTAACATGGATAATATTGCTCGTAGCCTTCTCCCGAAGTACTACTCACCTATTCAAGCTTACCTAACTCCTATATTCCTATGGAATTAGGATTAACAAGAGCGCATTAATAATTCCTGTATAGTAACCAATCAAGATGATTAGGTATATCCCTATCCTAACCGCAAATACGTTCCCAATGCTCGAGTTCAAGATCTTTCTCTACTCAATATTATATGCAATTTAGAATTTCCTCTCCCGAGTTCAATCCTAGATTCATAGATAGTATTCAACTGGTGCAAGCAATTAAATAACTAAGCGCAAGATTGAATAAATGAACCAATATGATAAAATAATAAGAACAATTCATGCTTCAAGCTACAAAGTTCATGCAACACACAAAACTCTAGAACTAATAAATTATGAGATTAAAAGAAGAGAAGAGAAGAAAAACTAGTTAGAAGCCTCCTCCAAGTGTGGCGTGTGTTCCCCACGTCATTTTTCCTTCAAAATGTGTTACATCCCCTCCAAATTAGGTTTAGACTTGATTTTATACAAGTTGGAACCATGTAAGACCGCAATAACCTTGTCCCGAGCGAACTAGGAAAATCCTCCACAACACAGCGTCCACGACACCGCGTCACGCTGGACCTAGCGCTGAAACCAATAACATTTTCCCCTTTTCACTTCAAATTCCTTGGTTAGACTTTTAGACTTAGTTCCTTTCCTTTTGTCTTCCACTAGGGGGGACAAATTCCAAAGGGTGTCCCCCCATTTTCTCCTCTTTTTATATTCGTTTAATTTTCTTTCTTTTTCTTTCGCGTTTTATTCAATTTTGTTCCAAATCTCTTCATTTTCATACTCTTTATTCCTCAACAGTTAAAATATAATATTAAGCACAAAGTAATATAATTAATACTCAAAAGATGATTAAAAGTTTTATAATATGAGGCAATAATGGTTAAATATATGCATTTTTTGCCGAACATCAACACCTCACACTTAGAATCTTGCTCGTCCTCGAGTAAGCATTAAAACCACTCTAAATAAATCAAGCCTAGCATTACCACAACTGTGTTTGGTACTAATAATTAGGTTCTATAGCAACTCGAAATGTCAGATATACACTTTCTAATCATCGTGCAAGATATACAAGTCACAAACTGTAACGACCGGGACGATAGTTTCGAGAATTATAACCCAAATTCCCCCATTTATGCTTCTTTTGGTGATTTTCAAATGTATTACATTGTATCGGGTTGGTTGGTTCGGGTTCCGGGTGGTTTCGGAGAGGAATTGAGACACTTAGTCTATTTAGTAGAAGCTTAAGTTGGAAAAGTCAACCGGATGTTTACTTGTGTATAAATGACCTTGAAATTTAATTTTCATGGCATCGTTATCTTTTTAGGTGATTTTGGATTTAAGAGCGCCTCCGAATATGATTTGGAGGTCCGTAGAAGGATTACGCTTGAATTGACGAAAGTTGGAAATTTGGCGATTTTGGTCGGCAGTGAAAATTTTGATATCGGGGTTGGAATAGAATTCTGAAAGTTTGAGTAGGTTTGTGGTATCATTTTTAATGTGTGTGTAAAATTTGAGGCCATTCGGACGTGGTTTGATAGGTTTCGACATCGTTTGCGGAATTTGGAAGTTTAAAAGTTCTCTGGCTTGAATCCGATGGTAATTTGGTGTTTTAATGTTGTTTTGGTTGATTCGAAGGTTCGAATAAGTTTGTATGGGGTTATATGACTTGTTGGCATGTTTGGTTGAGGTTTCGAGGGCCTCGGGGTAATTTCGGGTGTCTATCAGAGTGTTTAGAACTTAGAAAAAATGCAGCTAAAGCTGCTAGTACTGGTATTTTCCGCACCTGCAGAGTGGGAGCCACAGGTGCAAGCCCGAAGGAGTGACTGAGGAGCCGCAGATGCAGCCAAGGAGGACCAGGACAGGAACCATAGGTGGGAAGAAAATTTCGCACCTACGAGCATCGCAGATACGTGCAGACATGCGCTGGTTCGAGAGGGAGCCGTAGGTGCGAGGTTGTTTCCACATCCGGGATGATCGCAGATGCGGTCTTTGGTCGGAGAAGTGGTCGAATTGTTTTAACTGATTTTCCATAGAAGCAGAGCTCGGTCCGCAGATGCAGTCTTGCAGATGTGGAATTTGTAATGCATGTGCGGCTTTTTGCTGGGAAGAAAGTATAAATAGAGGACTTCGGGAATTCTTCTCAATTTCATAATTTTGAACGCGGACTATGGAGGTTTTGAGGATATTTTTGAAGGGAATCAGAGGGTTATCACGGAGTTAACTTTGGTTTTTTTGAGGGGCAATTGAGGTCAGATTTTGGTAAAATTGGTATGATCAGACTCGTGAGTGAATGGGCTTGCGGGTTTTGTGAATTTCGTCAGGTTTCGAGACGTTGGCGCAGGGGATGGGTTTGGGCTAATTTCGGAATTTGGGCTATAATTTGATAATTTTCTTGTGGATTTGATCCCTTTAGCCTAAATTGATTATTATATTACTTGTGGCTAGATTCGAGACATTTAGAGGCCGAATTGAGAGGCAAGGGCATTCTAGAGTAGAATTTAGCTAGTTTTGAGGTAAGTAATGCCCCCAAACATGGTTCTGAGGGTTCGAAACCCCAAATTATATACTATGTGGGCGTGCACCATGAGAATAGTGACCTGGTGATCCCATGGCACCGTTTAGTGACTCTACCCTGTTGATATCCATGTTTTCATCATGTGATAAAGTCATTGAGCTGTAAATCATGCTAGATATCATGAATAGGATTTATGCCGGTATTGTTGGGACCCTTAGTGGTCATCTTCTACTATCATCTCACTATTTACATTTATATCCTGTACTCAGTTCTGTTTATGCCTTTTTATATCGTATCCCAGTCTTGGTTATTCATTGATTCATTATATCACTGATCCGGGTTTGTTTTCATGAAATTGTGAGCCCGTGGGTGAGACTGGAGAGATTGATGACTGCATGAGGCCGAGAGCCTGAGTGTGAGTGACAATTATGGGATCGGGTTGCACGCCGCAGCAGTTATATTGATGAATATGATAGTGCTTGGGTTGTAAGAGCCCCTCTGGAGTCTGTAACACACCCCCACTGAGCGCGGTTGATATGATTGAGGGATGTATCGTCCCTGGACATGGATCTTGTATGATGTACTTATTACCTGGAGATGGATCTTCTCCACAGGCTTGGATTGCCCTTAGTCCTCGGTGTTGGATGACCTATGGTCAGCGTTATGTATATATTCCGGGATGGATCTTCACTGGACCGTATGAGCCATATACATTACCGAGTGGTTGAGATATCAAGAGTGAGGGCATTTGAGGCTGATACCATAGTGCATCATTTTCAGTATATGTATTGGCATGTAGTGATAGAAGAGTTATTTTCATTACACTGTATTGCACTGCCTTACTTCCGGTACGAATTGCCTAAATTGTCTTAAGAGCATATTTACGTTTTTGTACATTTATTTCATGTTATTTGCACCTGTTTAGTTCGTCATTATCATCAGTCTATAGTTTGGACTTGTTACTTACTGAGTTGGTGTACTCACGTTACTCCCTACACCTTGTGTGCCAATCCAGGCATTTCTGGTCACGACATCGGCTACTGATTTCAGTATCTGGATTTAGGGAGCTTTGAGGTAGCTGCACGACATTTGCAGACCTTGAATTCCCTTCCTTAGTTTATTTTTACTGTTGAGTTTATTTCTATAGATATTTTTGTGGACTATGTGCCGGTTATTAGACGCTTATATACTTAATGACGCCTCGATTATTGGGGTGGTTGTATCATATTTTGGGTAAATTCTATTTTCAAATGGGCTTCTATTTAAATGTTAAACCTTTTCGCTGATATTTCAAAAAGATGTTTTTACTATAATGGAAAGGAATGTTGGATTTAGGCTTGCCTAGTTCCACGATAGGCGCCATCACGACATGTTATGTTTTTAGGTCATGACAAGTTGGTTTCAGAGCCTAGGTTACATAGGTTTCACGAGCCATGAGCGGGTTTAGTAGAATCTTACGGATCGATACAGAGATGTCCGTACTTATCTTCGAGGGGCTACAAAACCTTTAGGAAAAATTCCACATTATTGAATTCTTGTCGTCCGAATCTGTTGATTCTGGTAACTAAACTCTGTTGTTTCATTCTCACACAGATAGTGAGGACTCACACTACCGCACAGGAGGGCTAGCCACCAGTACAACCACCCAAGGCCGCGAGAGAGGTGCAGTCCGCACAGCAGCTCGAGCGGTACCTGCAGATCCACCTGTTGACCCGGATTAGGACGAGGTCCCAGTTATGGATGCTCCGGTGGGACCAGCGTAGGCACCACCTGTGCCTATTGTGATTCCTGGCCTTCAGGAGGCTCTAGATAAGATTCTGACAATGTGTACTGGCCTTGCTCAGGTGGTCTCTATTTCGACGATTGCAACCACTTCTCAGGCCGGGGGAGGCATTAGACTCTCGCTGCCTGCACAACTGAGCAGGTTATACAGGGACTCCAGACACAGGGGGCATCACCAGCTCACCCGGTTACAGCTGCATAGGACTATGCGGTTACTGCTATTCCTTAGGATGAGCAACGTAGATTGGAGAGGTTTAGGAGGCTCCAGCCTCCATATTTCAGTGGCTCATAGGGCGAGGATGCACAGGGTTTCTTGGATAAGTGTCAGAGGATACTCCGTACAACTGGTATTCTGGACACTAGTGGGGTCTCATTCACTACTTTTTAGTTCTCTAGGGCTGCATTCAACCGGTCGGTCCAACACCCCTTACTTGGCAGCAGTTCTCCGTTATCTTTCTGGAGAAGTTCAGGGTGATATGTCTGTGATACAGTATGAGATGCGATTCTTGGAGTTGGCCCATCATGCTATCTGGTTGGTTCCCACAGATAAAGAGAGGATCAAGAGGTTGATAGATGGCCTCACTTATCAACTGCGATTTCTTATGACTAGAGAGAGAGCATTTGGTGCTACTTTTGATGAGGTTGTCGACATTGCTCGGAAGATTGAGATGGTTCACAGTCAGGAGTGGGATGAGAGGGAGGATAAAAGGCCTAGTGGATAGGGTGGATTTAGTGGTGCTCTTTATGGGGGTCAGTTCCAGCATGGTAGAGGTTGTCCCTTCAAGCATGCTCAGACGGCTCACCCAGTGCACCGAGGTGCATCATTCGGTCATGGGCCCTATGGTTATCAGTAGGGCCAGAAATCATTCGGTGCACTACCAGCTCAGAGTTCGTCTCATGCACCATCAGCTGAGGGCTCATCTGTGTCACGACCTTCTAGTGGTTATTCCAGTCCTCGGGGTTCCCTTCAGTCCCCACCGCCATTTTCAGGGCGAGGTTGCTTTGAGTGTGGAGACTTGGGTCATATTAAGAGGTATTGTCCCCGCCTTTTGGGAGGTTCATCTCAGCAGAGGATTCAGCCTGCGACTTCACATCAGTTCCTCCACCACCCGCCCAGCCAGCTAGAGGTGGAGCTTAGTCAGCTAGGGGCCACCCGAGAGAGGGAGGCCGATCAGGGGGCGGCCAGGCACGTTTCTATGCCCTCCATGCCAGATCATATGCCATTGCTTTAGATGATGTGATTATAGGTATTGTCTCAGTTTTCCACTAAGATGCCTAGATATTATTTGACCCTGGTTCCACTTATTTATATGTTTCCTCGTATTTCACTTATTTTATAGATATGCCCCGTGAGTCTTTAGTTTCATCTGTTCATGTATCTACTCCTGTTGGCGATACTATTATTGCGAACCACGTAAATTGGTCATATGTGGTAATAATGGTTGTCTATCCTATTTGACTTTTGTGAGGGATGTTAGTGCAAAGACTCCTGCTAATGATTATGTTCCAGTGGTACGTGATTTTCCGGATGTGTTTCCTCTAGACCTGCCAGGCATGCCGCCTGACAGGGATATTGATTTTGGTATTGATTTGGTGCCAGGCACTCATCCCATTTCTATTCCACCATATCATATGGCACCGGCGGAGTTGAAGGAATTGAAATAACAACTTTAGGAACATCTTGATAAGGGGTTTATTCGGCCTAGTGTGTCACCTTGGGGTGCACCGGTTTTATTTGTTAAGAAGAAGGATGGTTCCATGAGGATGTGCATTGATTACAAGCAGTTGAACAAGGTCACAGTCAAGAACAAGTATCCTTTGCCTCGTATTGATGATCTATTTGACCAACTTCAGGGAGCGAGGGTGTTCTCTAAGGTTGAGTTGAGGTCTGGGTATCACCAGCTGAAGATTCGGGATTCGAATATTCTTTAGACATTTTTTAGGACCCGATATGGCTATTATAAGTTCCTAGTGATGTCTTATAGGCTGACCAATGCCCCAACAGTGTTCATGCATTTGATTAATAGTGTATTCCAGCCCTATTTGGACTCATTCGTTATTGTATTCATTGATGACATCCTGGTGTACTCTCGTAGCCAGGAGGAGCATGCTCATCATCTGAGGATTGTGTTGCTGAGATTGAGGGAGGAGAAACTTTATGCAAAGTCCTCCAAGTGTGAGTTTTGGCTCGGTTCAGTAGCGTTCTTGGGGCACGTGGTGTCCAGTGAGGGTATTCAGGTGGATTTGAAGAAGTAGAGGTGTTTCAGAGTTGGCCTAGACCGTCCTCAGCCACAGAGAAGAGCTTTCTTGTTTGGTGGGATATTACCGTCGCTTTGTGGAGGGATTTTCGTCTATTGCATCGCCCTTGACCAAATTGACCCAAAAGGATGCTCCCTTCAGGTGGTCGGATTAGTGCAAGGAGAGCTTTCAAAAGCTCAAGACTTCTTTGAACACGACTTCAGTTTTAGTTCTGCAGCTTCAGGTTTTTACGTCGTGTATTGTGATGCCTCGAGGATAGGTATCGGGTGTGTTCTGATATAGGAGGGTAGGGTGATTTCCTATGCTATCACGCCAGTTGAAGATTCATGAGAAGAACTATCCTGTCCATGAACTTAAGTTAGCAGCTATTGTTCACGCCTTGAAGATATGGTGGAACTATTTGTACGAGGTTCATTATGAGATCTATACCGATCACCGGAGTTTGTAACATCTATTCAAGCAGAAGAATCTTAATTTGTGTCAGCGGAGATGGTTGGAGATTCTTAAGGACTATGATATCCCTATTTTGTACCATACCGTAAAGGCCAATATGGTGGCCGATGCTTTGAGTTGCCGGGCGCAGAGTTTGGGGAGTTTAACATATCTTCCAGCAGCACAAAGACCCTTGGAATTGGATGTTCAGGCCTTAGCTAGCCAGCTTGTCAGATTGGATATTTTGGAGCCGAGTCAGTTATTGGCTTTCGAGGTCTCCAGGTCTTCTCTTTATGACCGTATCAGGGAGCGTCAGTATGATGACCCCCACCTACTCGTTCTTCAATATAGGGTTCAACGAGGTGATGCTAGAGATGTGACTATTGGTGATGATGGCGTGTTGAGGATGCAGGGCCGAATATGTGTGCCCAATGTTGATGGGCTTCGGGAGTTAATTCTTGAGGAGGCCCACAGCTCGTGATATTCCATCTATCCGAGTGCCACGAAGATGTACCAGGATTTGAGACAACATTATTGGGGGAGGTGGGTGAATAAGGATATAGTTGGTTTTGTGGCTCAGAGTCTCAACTTCCAGCAGGTTAAGTATGAACATCAGAGACTCGGTGGCTTTCTTCAGAGGTTAGAGATCCCAAAGTGGAAGTGGGAGCAGATCACCATGGACTTCGTACTTGGGCTCCCAAGGTCTTTGAGGAAGTTCGATGTTATTTGGGTCATTATGGATCGGCTGACCAAGTCCGTGCACTTCATTCCAGTTTGTACTACCTACACTTCAGAGTGGTTGGATGAGATTTACATCCGAGAGATTGTTCGCCATCATGGTGTCCCAGTTTCCATCATTTTAGATAGAGGCACATAGTTTACATCGCAGTTTTGGAGAGTCGTGCAGTGAGAGTTGGGTACTCAGGTTGAGTTGAGCATATCCTTTCACCGCATTACCCAAATATTGGAGGACATGTTACGCTCTTGTGTCATTGACTTTGGGTGTTCAAGGGACCAGTGTCTGTCACTTGTGGAGTTTGCATATAAAAACAGTTATTAGTCGAGCATTCAGATGGCTCCGTATGAGGATTTTTATGGGAGGAGGCGTAGATCTCCAGTAGGATGGTTTGAGCCGGCTGAGGCTAGGATCTTGGGTACAGACTTGGTCCAGGATGCATTAGACAAGGTGAAATTGTTTCAGGAGCGGATTCGCACGGTGCAGTTTAGGCAGAAGATCTATGGGGACATGGAGGTCCGTGATGTGTCTTTCATGATCGGGGAGAAGGTTTTGCTGAAGGTATCACCCAATACGGGTGTTATAAGGTTTGGGAAGTGGGGCAAGTTGAGCCCCTGGTTCATTAGGCCTTTTGAGGTGCTTTAGAGGATAGGGGAGGTGGCTTATAAGCTTGCCTTGCCACCTAACTTGTCGAGTGTGCATCCAGTGTATCATGTTTCTATGCTCCAGAAGTATATTGGTGATCCGTCCCATGGTTTGGACTTCAGCACAGTTCAGTTGGATAGTGATATGACTAATGATGTGGAGCCGATGGCCATTTTCGAGGATGATTAGGAAGTTGAGGTGAAAGGATATAGCTTCAGTGAAGGTGCAGTGGAGAGGTCAGCCTATGGAGGAGGCCACTTGGGATACCGAGCGGGAGATGCAAAGAAGATATCCACACCTATTTGAGATTCCAGGTATGTTTCTAGATCCGTTCGAGGACGAACGTTTGTTTGAGAGGGAGAGGATGTAACAACCCGGCTGGTCATTTAGAGAGTTATAGCCCCGTTTCCCCCATTTCTGCTTCTTTTGGTGCTTTTCAGCTGTATTACATTGTATCAGGTTGGTTGGTCCGGGTCCAGGGTAATTTCGGAGAGGAATTGAGACACTTAGTCTCTTTAGTAGAAGCTTAAGTTGGAAAAGTCAACCCGATGTTGTCTTGTGTATACACGACCTCGGAATTTAATTTTCATGGTTCTGTTAGCTTTGTTAGGTGATTTTGGACTTAGGAGCGTGTCCGAATGTGATTAATCGGTCCATAGAAGAATTGCGCTTGAATTGACGAAAGTTGGAAATTTGGCGATTTTGGTCGGCAGTGGAAATTTTGATATCAGGGTCGGAATGGAATTTCGAAAGCTTAAGTAGGTTAGTGGTGTCATTTTTTATGTGTGTGTAAATTTTGAGGCCATTCGGGCGTGGTTTGATAGGCTTTAGTGTCGTTTAGGGAATTTGGAAGTTTAGAAGTTGTTAGGCTTGAATCCGAGGGTAATTTTGTGTTTTGATGTTGTTTTGGGTCATTAAAAGCTTCGACTAAGTTCGTATGGGGTTATATAACTTGTTGGCATGTTTGGTTGAGGTCCCGAGGGCCTCAGGGTAATTCCGGGTGGCTATCGGAGTGTTTGGAACTTGGAAAATGCAGCTGAAGCAGTTGCTACTAGTGTTTTCCTCACCTGCGGAGTGGGAGCCGCAGGTGCGAGCCCGCATGAGCGAATGTGGAGCAGTAGATGCGGCTAAGGAGGACCTGGACAGGAACCGCAGGTATGAAGATAATCCCGCACCTTCGATCATCGCAGATACGGGCAGGCACGTGCAGGTGCGACAGAAGCTGCAGGTGCAAGGTTGTTTCCGCACCCGCCATGATCGCAGATGTGGTGTTTGGTCACATAAGCGGTCGAATAGTTTTAAGTTATTTTCTGCAGATGCAGTCCCGCAGATGCGGAATTTGTACCGAAGGTGCAGTTTTGATGGGCATAAAGTATAAATAGTGGACTTCGGGAATTCTTCTCATTTTCACAATTTTGAACACGGACTTTGGAGGTTTTGAGGAGATTTTTGAAGGGAATTCGAGGGTTATGACTGAGGTAAGTTCCTTGATCCTACATATCTTTGTCACACCTCCTTTTTCCACTACCCCCGGATTAATGAAGGGTAGAGAGGGAGTTTTTCCACTTTAAGTGACATTATTCAGATTTGGGATTTATTTTAGTTTCAGAGTCGCCACCCGGTTCTTTGACGATGTTCTAGGACACCATGTTATTTAAAAATTCAAAATCGAGGAAATTTTTACTCTATTTTAATTTGTCTGCGACCAGAAATCCGAGTAAGGAATTTTGTTAACCCGGGAGAAGGTGTTAGGCATTCCCGCGTTCCGTGGTTCTAGCACGGTTGCTTAACTATTAATATTTGGCCTAAATTGTCCGATTATTTATATATTTTAGCCTATTCTGAATTTAGTTGTTTTAATTTTCAAACGCTTTTAATATTTATGGATTTATCTTGAAACAAGTCACGATGGAGTGCATTTGTTTGTCTTTTGAACACATTATAACTACGCCACATGAAATGCACCCGTAATTATAACATGTGATTTTTATTATAATTTGAAGTTGAAGACGGGGACATGAGTTGTCGCTCCCGAGTGTTGGTTATGGTAGCTTTGGTATAATATTTGATTTTTTATCAAGTTTCAAGCTAAAGGTCTTGTTCTTACTAAAAGACTGCCTAAATGATGTTCACTAAAGACAGCGTGTTTCGGGCTATGGCCATATTTTAGCCCCAGATTGTTTCAACTCTTTTGGGCAATCCTAATCGTGGCTAGTTTACAAAAAAAGGATAGGAAACTACGCATTTATAACGAAGTCATGCCATCATATAGGGAGAGTCCAAATATTAATTTGCAAATCGTTTATTTAAACAGTCAACTGAGCATATATAACAATGGTGCGGTCTTTAATGGATTCCTAAACGAATTAAATTTATGCTATTTAATTTCATATCTACTGAACTTTATTTGACGATTTTGCACAAATTATAGTATTTGCAAACTCAGAAAATTCCAGAACATATAAGGCGAATGGAAGAGGCAGATTTCTATTTACATTTTTTTTCTTTCTTAAGAATTAATGGATATAAGGTGTTTATAAGCTTCATACTAGCGCCTTTGAACCATAAACTTTATACCTATTCACCAGACAGTTTGAAAGCTAAGATTTTTACTTTTTTGTTATCTTTTGTAAAATCGCAGGAATTTTTGTGAAGGAAAGAAAGCATTTTTTCCCAAATCTGGAGCTCTCAAGATGAGCTCTTTTAATCACATGTTTATATTGAGGTTTTACAAGAAAAAAAAAGGGAAGGGGTTTTTGACCATAAACAGATAATAACAGTAATTATCAAAAGGAAAAGCTGACTTAGCTTTATGAAATAGAAAAGACATAAGCCAAATGTAATTTTAGTTCAGTCCGTTCTTTACAGCTGATGCATAAGAAAATTAATTTATTACATCCTTGTTTTCTACTGTACATTCCCAATAGTAAATGTAAATATAACCAAAAGAATGGTGTAAATTCATTGCTGCTTTTATGTGAGCTGATAATCCATATTCTTCTGGCTATTTTTCTCAGCAACTAGACGACTGACTTGATAGACACATTCCTTAGGCATTTCTTAAGACATGATTCTGACCATTTATTGGGTTCAGATTCATGTCCTAATACCTTTGTAACGATAATCTAATTACTCTACAACTGTGTATGCATTACTATTGGGTGAATCTGACCATGAATGGGTGAGACTTTCCATCTCATAATGCCACATTAAACTAAGTTTTGATATCTATAGATACTTGCTATCTGAGTCCCTTTACTGATCAAAAGGACACAAATAAAAGCATTTTAACTACCAGTCCAAAATTGCTGCTAGGACAGTAATACCAATAGGTTTCTTAAGCATTTGCGGGATGAGTCGTACCATAAAGGGGTTTGACCCAACCTTGATGATGTTCTTGCATCATTTTTGAAGAAATAGGTTCTTGCCTTTCATGGACTGAATCTGACCATGGAAAGGGGTCAGATTCAACTCCGTAAAGGTCCTACTCATCTAATAATTGTTCTGTGATTTTTGATTCTTTGGGCATTCTGGAGAAGGTGAATCTGACCATTTGGAGGGTTCATATTCCCTACTCTCAAGCCACTGGTTGTACCCATTTTTGTACCCTTAAGGGGTGACAAACTACTGTTTAAGCACCTAAGATGGGGTAAATTTGACCATTATAGAGGGTCAAATTCATCTACCTTAGTGTTGTTTCATAACAATAGTTAGATATTTAAACTTAAACCAGACCAGAATTTAAGCATATTTATAGGATGAACTTAACCATTAGAGGTTAAGTTCATTACCCTTTGATGCTATTTTCCAAACCAAACATTGATTGCACAGACTTATGTAAAATTCAGAGATTTAGAAAAAAAACTGAACAAACATAATGTGTTACTCCCCATACATGCATATAAGTGTATATAGAAACATGTCTAAACAGATAGAAGTACAGATTCATATAGGAAGGGCAAACAGATTTCACATTTTTTGATATTTCATACAAAAAAAACTCAGTTTTACATACCTTTAGAGTAAGACAACAACAGAAAAACTTGACCAAATAAAGGTCAAGCAAAAGGAGTCAGCAGAAAAGAAGAGAAATTCTAGCAGCAGCAAACAATAAACCCACAGCAGAGAAAAACCCAGGGAAAGATGATTTTTTGAATACCCAAATGATTGAATAAGAACGGCAACCAAAACTAAGTATTCTAGGATAGAAGATCACAACTACAAGACAACCTAAGCTCAGATTGTTTCCCACTCCTACTGTAAATCCTTTTTGCTTCTGTTTTCCAAGTTTTTAATAGTTGAAGTTGTATTTTTCAGTCTAAAGGATTTAGAGAAGAGTCTAAAAAAAATCCTCCTCTATTGGTAAAAGGTGTGTGTATATATAGGGATATTTGGGATAGGATATGCTTAGCATATTCCCTATCCTAAATGAGCTGAAAAGGGTACAGGTACAACTGTCAACCCTATCCTTTTGGGACAGCTGTACCTTCCAGAACATTCCAGCCCTGGAAATTACCTTTCTATCCCTAAGTATCTGATTTCCTGATATTTATCTAATCTAGAAGGTTCATTTGGGTAAAAACTAATTTTCTTAACTAAGGTTGAGTCAATTAAATGAAGATTAGTTGATTAAATGCCTAGAGTTGGCTTTCATACTACTTACTATGTTTAAGTCATTAAATCGACAATTTAATTAAACTTACAGGAGGTTAGTCAAACCAGTTTTCTTAAACTTAGGTTAATTTAATTAAACTAAGTGAATCTGCTTTAGTCCATTACCCTCAAGCTAATTGTTTTAAACAGATTTTATCTTAGTTACATATTTTAAGAAGCTACCTAATGTTAATTTCTGGATTGAAGAAGTTGGAATCATTTAAATGTGAGACTAAGTGAATCAATTATTCTTAAACTTAGTTAATTGATCTTAACTAGTTATCTAACTATGTTGTTTAGCTGATTTAAAAATTAAGTCTACTAGTTAAGTGTGACTTATTGCCTAATTAATTTAAACTCAAATTGATTACCATTTGAATTAAAATCAGTAGCTAATTGGTTGAAACAATTTCATTAGGTGTAATTAGGCTTATCCATTAACTCTTAGTCAATTGAGTGGTTAATCCTATTAAACTGAACTTTTAAACAATTTTGGTCATTCTAGGATCTTAGTTTGATTAAAGAAAGTTAGCTAGGTTATTAATTAGGTAATAAGTAATTCTATTCTAAATTAATTAATTAGTAGCTAAACTTTGTTGCCTTATCAAGGGTTGATTAATTTTAGATTAATCAATTTCTTTAAACTTCTCAGACTTAGGTCAATTATATTGTTATTTAGTTCACATGGATACTCAATTAGCTGTGTATGATTGTCTAACTAGATTATTATTTAATTGTTTAGTCAGGGTGGATGGTTAAACCTAGATTACACTAAACTTAGAAGATGAACTAGAGTAAACAATCAATTAAAGGTGGGAAGGAGCGACAATGAAGGCAGTCTAAAACAAACTAAGCATGAATCAAATAAGTATAATCTTTAGTAAATCAATGGTGACTAACAGGAAAACCTAAAAATGATTAATCATGGTCGCAAAACAGTCCGGAATTGCATAATGTGTTAAGTACTGCATCAATCGAAAACAATGTGAATCAAAACAGAAAAATCATATGTGCAATCAATGATGCAACCTAATTCAGGAGGTATGATTAACAGGGAAAACCTAATTACCTAGTATGACAAGAACAAAAGTCATGAAACATGCTTAAAATTGAAATGACAAGGAGAAAATATACACAGGTGGGGGAGCAAACAACAGATCTACACAGATCTTTCACAAAAATAACTGCATCTAGACATGTTCAAACCAAAACAGTTAGAAAGGGAAGGGGGATACCCGTAGAAAGGGTTTTTTGGCCGGGAAAGAGGAGGGGGTCACTAGAACTTACCAGATCTGATGGGGGTTTTAAAGAAAAATGAATTAAACCTTCATGAATCGATTGCTCTAGTTAAGAGCAATCGACCCATGAAGGTCTAACCCATTGGTTGCCCTCGAATCGGCCGGGGAGAAATTTCGGGGGTTTTCAGATTCTTAGATCTGAAACCCCAGCAAGTCCATCGGTTTTTTCAGGGGAGTTGATACGGGAGGTGATAGAGGAGGTAATGGTTGTTTTCTGGTAGAGATTTGGGGTTGATTGGAGTGGTTATGGTGGCCGAACGGTGGTGGGGTTTTAGGGGCGGCTAGGGTTTAGAGTTTGAGAGAGATGAAGGAGATAGGGCGGCTAGGGTTTGAGGTTGGGGTTGGGTTCTGATCGAAATGGGGGTATGGGGTGGGGTTTGGACACTTAAATACGGAAAGGATGGCCAGTTCCAGTCCGTTGTATCATAGACAGATCAATGGTTGGGATTGAACTGGGCCTAAAACGGCGTCGTTTTGGTTAAGCTGGGGCAGGCCGGGTGAGGGGTTTGGGCTGGTCCGGATTTGGTGTTAGGGAGAAGGGATTTTGGGCCTGGGTAATTTGGCCCAGGTCCGATTTTAAACCTCCTTTGGCCAATTTAAGTTAATTAATCTATTCAATTTAAACTTTTAAAAAGTAGTAACTAACTTTAACTTAGTTTTGTCTAATTATAAATTAATTGATGAGTTAATTAAAAGTAAAATCATTTAGTTTAATACCCATAATTATTTAAAGAACAAATTTTATAATTTTCTTAGTAAAAAGGATTAAATTATGCAACTAATTATCAAAACCTGATTGTGCCAAATAATAAATGTTTTTGTTATTATATTATATTTCATTTATTTTAAAGGATGAATTATGACCATAAGTAATTAACAAATAGACACTGAAATTCAACAGAAACCTAAAAAATTAAATTATTTAGCAAATTTGTAGGTGTATTTAGTAGGTGAAAAATCACATGCTCACAGCTGCCCCTCTTTGCTTGGAAACAAGAAGAGTTTCCGGGAAAAGATAAGTGAGAAGTTATGAACAACTTTTACCTCTTCCAATACTCCAAGTGAAGCGTTTTTGAAAAATTTGACCGAACCCTGCTTCAAAGGTTGCCTACATATCCTTGGCTAGAAAGTAATAAGTCAGTGTAGTTCTGGAGGTTTTGGTAGCTGGGACTACCGGGTAACTGTGATTTCATTGTTGTTGCTGTTGTTACTGCTTGCTGGGCTCCTTATTACACCAAAGTCAAAAAACGAAGGACTAACTAAAACCTATCAGCTGCTAAATTACAAGATTCATATCTAGGACTTGGTCTTGAGTCTTGATCTTTTGCTGACTCTGACCTGGATCCTGGTGCTTGTTAATCGCAGATTCTGGTTTTGTCTTATCGTTCCTCGGATCAAAGCGGGATATACTGGACGGATGACTTCAATCTCGTCCTGAATAGTCCACATCTTCCCCGTTTGTACACTTTTGGATTCAATCTTCTCTTTCTTCTTTTTGTTTTGTAATTTTGGATCGAAACTTCTTCTTTTGGTCGTCTCGAGTTCCAATGTTCTAGAAACGTAATCTGCACAAAATCAAAGCAAACGAACGAAATTTTCTGCCCCAGTTTTTACTAGGAAAATTTCGTGAGTTATTGCAAGGAAATCTATACTACTTTATTATTGAAAGCGGCGAAAGGCCGGAAGCAGTGCACCCGGAGTTATTGTAGACTACGGAGTGGATACGCTATGTCTAAAAACTAAAATCAACTAGGGATTGGAGACCATATGTTGGAAAAGATCGACAGGTTATGTTATCGTCAAGAAAAGTTCACCAGGTTATGCCGGTGTCTGGGGAAGGATCAACAGGTTATGCCGGTGCCTGGGGAAGGATCAACGGGTTATGCCATTGTCAGGAAAAAGATCACCAGGTTATGCTGTTGTCAGGAGGACCACCGGATTATGCCGGTGTCCTAGGAGGTCAACAGGTTATGTTGTTGCCTGAAAAAGAGATCACTGGGTTATGCCAGTGTCTGAAGTGATCAACAAGTTATGCTGTTATCAGGAGGATCATCGAGTTATGCCGGTGTCCTGGGAGGTCAACAGGTTATGTTGTTGCCTGAGAGAGAGGTCACTGGGTTATGCCAGTGTCTGAAGTGATCAACAGGTTATGTTGTTGTCAGGAGGATCACCGGGTTATGCCGGTGTCCGGGGAGGTCAACAGGTTATGCCGTTGCCTGAAAAAGAGATCACTGGGTTATGCCAGTGTCTGAAGTGATCAACAAGTTATGCTGTTATCAGGAGGATCATCGAGTTATGCCGGTGTCCTGGGAGGTCAACAGGTTATGTTGTTGCCTGAGAGAGAGGTCACTGGGTTATGCCAGTGTCTGAAGTGATCAACAGGTTATGTTGTTGTCAGGAGGATCACCGGGTTATGCCGGTGTCCGGGGAGGTCAACAGGTTATGCCGTTGCCTGAAAAAGAGATCATTGGGTTATGCCAGTGTCTGAAGTGCTCAACAGGTTATGCTGTTGTCAGGAGGATCACCGGGTTATGCCGGTGTCCGGGGAGGTCAACAGGTTATGCCGTTGCCTGAAAAAGAGATCATTGGGTTATGCCAGTGTCTGAAGTGCTCAACAGGTTATGCTGTTGTCAGGAGGATCACCGGGTTATGCCGGTGTCCGGGGAGGTCAACAGGTTATGCCGTTGCCTGAAAAAGAGATCATTGGGTTATGCCAGTGTCTGAAGTGCTCAACAGGTTATGCTGTTGTCAGGAGGATCACCGGGTTATGCCGGTGTCCGGGGAGGTCAACAGGTTATGCCGTTGCCTGAAAAAGAGATCATTGGGTTATGCCAGTGTCTGAAGTGCTCAACAGGTTATGCTGTTGTCAGGAGGATCACCGGGTTATGCCGGTGTCCGGGGAGGTCAACAGGTTATGCCGTTGCCTGAAAAAGAGATCATTGGGTTATGCCAGTGTCTGAAGTGCTCAACAGGTTATGCTGTTGTCAGGAGGATCACCGGGTTATGCCGGTGTCCGGGGAGGTCAACAGGTTATGCCGTTGCCTGAAAAAGAGATCATTGGGTTATGCCAGTGTCTGAAGTGCTCAACAGGTTATGCTGTTGTCAGGAGGATCACCGGGTTATGCCGGTGTCCGGGGAGGTCAACAGGTTATGCCGTTGCCTGAAAAAGAGATCATTGGGTTATGCCAGTGTCTGAAGTGCTCAACAGGTTATGCTGTTGTCAGGAGGATCACCGGGTTATGCCGGTGTCCGGGGAGGTCAACAGGTTATGCCGTTGCCTGAAAAAGAGATCATTGGGTTATGCCAGTGTCTGAAGTGCTCAACAGGTTATGCTGTTGTCAGGAGGATCACCGGGTTATGCCGGTGTCCGGGGAGGTCAACAGGTTATGCCGTTGCCTGAAAAAGAGATCATTGGGTTATGCCAGTGTCTGAAGTGCTCAACAGGTTATGCTGTTGTCAGGAGGATCACCGGGTTATGCCGGTGTCCGGGGAGGTCAACAGGTTATGCCGTTGCCTGAAAAAGAGATCATTGGGTTATGCCAGTGTCTGAAGTGCTCAACAGGTTATGCTGTTGTCAGGAGGATCACCGGGTTATGCCGGTGTCCGGGGAGGTCAACAGGTTATGCCGTTGCCTGAAAAAGAGATCATTGGGTTATGCCAGTGTCTGAAGTGCTCAACAGGTTATGCTGTTGTCAGGAGGATCACCGGGTTATGCCGGTGTCCGGGGAGGTCAACAGGTTATGCCGTTGCCTGAAAAAGAGATCATTGGGTTATGCCAGTGTCTGAAGTGCTCAACAGGTTATGCTGTTGTCAGGAGGATCACCGGGTTATGCCGGTGTCCGGGGAGGTCAACAGGTTATGCCGTTGCCTGAAAAAGAGATCATTGGGTTATGCCAGTGTCTGAAGTGCTCAACAGGTTATGCTGTTGTCAGGAGGATCACCGGGTTATGCCGGTGTCCGGGGAGGTCAACAGGTTATGCCGTTGCCTGAAAAAGAGATCATTGGGTTATGCCAGTGTCTGAAGTGCTCAACAGGTTATGCTGTTGTCAGGAGGATCACCGGGTTATGCCGGTGTCCGGGGAGGTCAACAGGTTATGCCGTTGCCTGAAAAAGAGATCATTGGGTTATGCCAGTGTCTGAAGTGCTCAACAGGTTATGCTGTTGTCAGGAGGATCACCGGGTTATGCCGGTGTCCGGGGAGGTCAACAGGTTATGCCGTTGCCTGAAAAAGAGATCATTGGGTTATGCCAGTGTCTGAAGTGCTCAACAGGTTATGCTGTTGTCAGGAGGATCACCGGGTTATGCCGGTGTCCGGGGAGGTCAACAGGTTATGCCGTTGCCTGAAAAAGAGATCATTGGGTTATGCCAGTGTCTGAAGTGCTCAACAGGTTATGCTGTTGTCAGGAGGATCACCGGGTTATGCCAGTGTCCGGGGAGGTCAATAGGTTATGGTGTTGCCTGAAAAAAAAGAGATCACCAAGTTATGTCGGTGTCTGCTTGGGTGCGGGACCCTATGTTGGCATCAACTTAGGACTGGGATATCCTTGGTTGGCCAATGGTTGAAGATCCTATGCTACTTTTAGGGTCGCATCACATTCAACTTCATTTCTTCTTTCTTTCTTTTTTCTTTTTTTTATGTTTTTATTTATTATTATTCTTGTTTTTTTTTCTTTTTTTTATTTTTTTTCTTTTTTTTTTATATACGCGGGAAAAGATCTTTGGAGGAAACTTCCCTTTCTTTGGAGTCAATGCTGCAGAGTTCCTTCTAGCTCTTGCGCGATTCCTTTTATTACATCTGCCTTTTGTACGGTTGCTTTTTCACCTGTTTCCTATTTCAAGCAAAGAACAATTTGTGAGTTTGAAACGGTGGTTGGTTTTGCGGCCTTGATTTTCAGCTGCTTGATCTCAGTTCTTTTGATGAAGATATCAACCATTTGCTTACTTGTTCGTTTGCTGGGGATTGGGTTTCCTTTCTAATCCCGGGGGCTTGGCTTTCCAGATTTCACTATAGCGATCGGTCACGTGGGACCCAATATTTTATTTTGCCTTTGTAGGCTTTTCACTTGCTTTTTCTTTTGGATTTTCGGAGTATTGGGGAGGAGTTTTGGCCCCTCAAATTCTACTGCGACGGTTAGTCGTGTGGGACTTAACCTTTCCAACTTTATTTCGCCTTTATTGGCTTTTCATTTCTGACTTCTCTTCCAACTGTAAATTTAGGTCATTTGGAATATTTTGGCTTTTCAAACCTTGCCAAGATGGTTAGCCACACGGGTCTCAACCTTTCAACTTCAATCGCCTATATAGGCACTTCAATTAGATTTCCTCCTTTCACGGCTTTGAGTTTAAAGTATCGACCGCTTCGGCCGGTTGGGATCGACTCGACGCTCCTGACGAGGCTGGGTGCCTTTTGCATATTAGCCCGTGTCAAATGAGAGTCCAGTAAATCAGTCTTGCCATCTTTTCTTTGCCTTAGTTTCAGGAAAGAGTTAGACCGAAAGGGATTTAAAAGAAAATAAATGACAGAATGGACAACGAATTTAAACAAAAGCGATCCCTTTCGGGGAAAGGAAAGAAGGAGTTATCTGGAGTGCATGTGGACTTCAATGAACATGACATGCCCTTTGGACTGGAAGCCTGATCCGTGTAAACCGTCTGACTCTAAGAAATTCATCACAACTATCACCTCGAGATCTAGAAACCTTACCCCGGACTGTGTCTATATCAGTGATCCATTATCCTTTTCGATTAGTGGCGCCCTTTGCGAGTTTTCACCAACTAACCTATCTCATTTCTCTTCTTACCGTCTCCTTGTAGTGCTTTTTGTGAGTTTTAACTAACAAGACTCTCTGATTTTCAATTTCTCTACTCACCGTTGCCTTACAGTGCCCGTGTGGGTTTTCACTGATAAGACTCTCTCATTTTAATTTCTCTCATTGCTTGTATCTGCTCCGAACAAAGTGTATTTTCCAATTTTGGACATCTATTGCCGATTGATTGGAAGGACTTGAACAGGGTTTTTGGTGAAAAGAATTTGGATTGAGCTACAGCTTTGGAACCTTTCATGTGAAAACGTCGCTGATCATAGCATTTTCCCCAACTTAAACTCTTGGGGGAATGTGAAATTTTTGTTTTGGTGTGACTGAACCCCAGGGAGAGGCTGCCTAAGTATCCTTTCGGAATCAAGTCGAACGTAGTTCCGGGAAAATCTTGTTTTTTTTTCCACTAACACTTTCGGGTTCCAAAGAGGGTAATCAAAGAAGAGTAACCGGCTCAAAGGGTTTGCAAAATGGGTAATAGTGTTTGGGTAACGAGAATGAAATCCTTCGTCATCCCAACCGGAGAACACCTGCCGATGTATATAAGGGATCAAACATAGTACCTTTTGACGGCATCTGCATTGACAGCCGTTTCGGGGTCATTTCCTTCGATGTCTCCTAGGTATAACGCTCCTTTTGGTAGCAATTTCCTTATGATGTATGGACCTTTCCAATTTGGGGCGAATTTTCCTTTCGCTTCTTCGTGGTGTGGGAGGATACGTCTTAAAACGAGTTGCCCTACCTCGAAGTTCCTAGGTCGCACTCTCTTGTTGTAAGCGCGGGCCATTCTTTGCTGGTATAATTGTCCGTGGCATACTGCAGCCACTCTTTTTTCATCGATCAGAGTTAATTGCTCTAGTCGGGTTTTGACCCACTCATTATCTTTGATTTTTGCTTCGACAATAACCCGAAGGGAAGGAATTTCAACTTCGGTGGGTATCAAGGCTTCTGTGCCATGAACCAATAGGTAAGGGGTAGCTCCCACCGACGTACGTGCGGTCGTGCGGTATCCTAATAATGCAAAAGGCAGCTTTTCATGCCATTGTCTAGATGTTTGAATCATTTTCCTGAGAATTTTCTTGATGTTTTTGTTTGCTGCTTCAACTGCACCATTCGCTTTGGGTCGGTAAGGGGTCGAGTTGCGGTGTGTTATCTGGAACTGTTCACACACCTCTCTCATCAAGTTACTGTTTAAATTTGCAGCGTTGTCGATGATGATAGTTTTTGGGATACCAAAACGACAGATGATATTAGTGTGCACGAAATCCACTACCACTTTCTTAGTGACAGCTTTGAACGTGACGGCCTCGACCCATTTCGTGAAATAGTTGATAGAAACCAAGATGAATTTGTGCCCGTTTGATGCCCTTGGCTCGATTGGCCTAATGACATCCATTCCCCAAGCAACAAATGGCCAGGGTGCTGACATGGAATGCAGTTCTGAAGGTGGCGCATGGATTAGGTCGCCATGTATTTGACACTTATGGCATTTCCGGACAAAACCGAAACAATCTTTCTCCAAGGTCATCCAATAATATCCAGCCCGCAAGATTTTCTTTGCGAGGACGTACCCATTCATGTGGGGACCCGCATACTCCTGAATGGACCTCGCCCATGATCTTTTCGGCTTCTTTGGCATCTACACATCTTAACAGATTGAAATTTGGTGTCCTTTTGTATAGTACTTCCCCACTTAGGAAGAAATTACTGGCGAGCCTTCGGATGGTTCTCTTTTGGTCTCCGTTGGCCTGCTCGGGATATTCTTTTGTCTTTAAAATCCTTTTAATATCATAATACCATGGTGGGACGTCGGACTATACTTCGACTGTGTTGCAGTAACCATGGCGCTCTTTGATTTGGATCTCCAACGGGTCTATGCGAACATTACCTGGATTGGGTAGCATTGCAGCTAGAGTGGCCAAGGCATCTGCTAACTCGTTATGGCACCGAGGAATATACCTGAACTCGATGGTTTTGAATCGTTTATTGAGATTCTCCACATGTTGCCTATAGTGAAGGAGTTTAACATCTCGAGTTTCCCACTCTCCCTGAGCCTGCTTGATGACCAAATCGAAGTCCCCTATGATCAACAAATCTTCTACATCCATGTCAACGGCCATGTTCATGCCCATTATACAAGCTTCATATTCAGCAGTATTGTTTGTGCAGAAGAAACAGAGACGGGCCGTGGCTGGGTAGTGTTGTCCCACGGGTGAAATCAAGATTGCCCCTATCCTGATACCTTTCGCGTTGTCCGCTCTGTGAAAAACATTTTCCAGGTGTCGGCACCTTCCGAGATTACTTCAACGGAATTGATTTCTTCATCCGGAAAGTAAGTGCTTAAAGGTTGGTATTCGTCATCGATCGGATTTTCGGCTAGATGATCGGCCAATGCTTGAGCTTTCATAGCCGTGCGAGTGANAAGTCTTTTCTAACTGAGAATATTTGGCCTCGTAGCTTGTGAATTTCTTACTTAAGTAATAAATGGATTGCTCTTTCCTCCCGGTCGCATCGTGTTGCCCGATAATACACCCAAATGAATTTTCTAGCACCGTCAGGTATAGGAACAAAGGCCTCCCTGGTTCTGGTGGGACTAACACCGGTGGGTTTGACAGATATTCTTTGATCTTATCAAAAGCGCCCTGGCATTCGTCTGTCCACTCGATGGCCGCATCTTCTTTCAATAGCTTGAATATAGGCTCACATGTTGAGGTCAATTGAGCGATGAACCTGATGATGTAATTCAACCTACCCAACAGACTCATGACTTCCTTCTTGGTTCTCAGGGGTGGGAGGTCCCAGATGGATTGTCGGATCCAGCTCGATGCCCCGTCGACTGACTATAAATCCCAGTAATTTTCCGGATGGAACTCCGAAAGCGCATTTGGCTGGGTTTAACTTCAAATTATACTTGCGCAGACGTTCGAAGAATTTTCTCAAATGTTGCACATGGTCGTTTTGGGTTCTGGACTTAACGATCACATCATCCACATATACCTCAATCTCCTGATGCATCATGTCGTGAAATATAGCAGTCATGGCCCTCATATAAGTATCCCCAACATTCTTTAAACCAAACGGCATGACTCGGTAACAGTACGTCCCCCAGGGTGTAGTGAAGGCTGTCTATTCTGCATCTTCTTTGTCCATCAACACCTGGTGATATCCGGCATAGCAATTGATAAAAGACTGCACCTCATGTTTGGAAAAATTGTCCACTAAGATGTGTATATTTGGCAGCGGAAAATTATCTTTGGGACTGACTTTATTCAGATCTCGGTAATCGACACACACTCGGACCTTTTCGTCCTTTTTAGGCACCGGAACCACATTGGCTAGCCAGGTGGTGTATTGGACCACTCGGATTACTCCAGCCTTTAGTTGTGGGCGACCTCTTCGTTGATCTTGTCACTCATGTCTGTTTTGAACTTTCTCTGCTTTTGTTGGATAGGTGGATGATCGGGGTAGGTGGGCAATTTGTGCACCACCAAGTCCTTACTTAATCCGGGCATGTCTTCGTAGGACAAAGCAAATACGTCCTTGAATTCTAATAGGAGTTGAATCAAGGCGTCTTTAGTATTTTCGTCTGCGTGGACACTTATCATGGTTTCTCGAATCTCTTCTTCACTGCCCAAATTAACGTGTTCTGTTTTGTTTAAATTCGGCTTAGGCTTACTCTCGAATTGTTCTAATTCTCGATTTATTTCCCTAAAAGCTTTCTCTTCATCATATTCCAGTTCTTGATTCATTATTTCGAGGCTAGACGACGTATTAGGATCAGAGCAGGAAGTCCGCAAGCATGTCATATTTTTTAAAGCCGCATTATTAGGACTGAAAAAAATAAGAAAAGTAGACAAAAATCAGAGAGAAATAGTAGGCGATTAAATCTTGATTTCATTTAATTGAATTTTGAACATAGGAGGGTTTACATCGAAAATTTAAAGGCAAGAATTCCAACTTGAGTTACACCCTGAAATAACTCATAGTGCAGAAAAGATGGCAAAAGATGAACTACCGAGACTCCCGCCGAACGGGGAATGGAGTAGCCTCCCAGTTTTGCAACTTGGCATCAGGTCCCATATACTGTACTTCGGCAGTGCTGGAGCCCTCTCCTAGTTGGACTATATGGGCCTCATACAACATTTGCCTCATTGCTCCGCATATTTCTTTAATTTCTTCGACTGTGAAAACCTGTTCTTCTTCTTCCACATATTTTGGCTTGGTAAATGATG
>ML395030.1:18390-70379 GCA_005239525.1 Nicotiana knightiana | reverse complement strand
CCTCTTCGCGTTCGAGTACACTTGACCGCGTTCACGTAGCTTTGCAGGTATTCTACATCACGTCGCGTGATGTCCCACGCGTTCGCGTAGGTAAATTTCTGGACCCTAGCCTCTTTACTCTTCGTGTTCGCATTCACCCTTTTGCTAACGCGACGGTCTGTCTAGTCTACCCTTCGCGAACGCGACCTCCCTTCCGCGAACGCGAAGGGCAATTTTGCCCAGTGGTATATAAATATTTCCAGAACAGTAGCTTCAGGATTTTTCTACAGTTTTCAGGAAATTCATCTTCTCCAAGGTCCTTAGGCATCCATTGAATCCATCCTTCACCAAAACTTCTTGGGTTAGTAAATTTTAATTCATATCCTTCATTTTTCATCTATATCTCATGAATTCCTAAGCCTAAAACATGCAAATTAGAGTAGAAATTGGGAATTTGGGTAGAGTTAGGCCCTTTTGAATTTTCTTGATTTAGACCTCGTTTTGGGGTCGAATTTGAAACAAATTATGTATTCGGGCTCGTGGGTGAATGTGTGACGTGGTTTTGGTCCGAGCCTCGTGTTTGGACCAAGCGGGCCTGGGGTCGAATTTTGTTATTTTGGAAGAATGCATGGAAATGGGTAATTAGGCTATGTAATTGAATTATTGAATCCTTATTGATATACTTGAGTTGATTATCCCTAGATAATACCATTCCGGAGTTGAATTCTAAAGGAAAGGAGGTGTTAGAGGGCTGATTGCTATACTTTGGACCTGAGGTAAGTGTTTGGTCTAACCTTAGCTTGAGGTAATAAGAGTTGAGTATTATTTGGTATTTGCTAATTGTCAAATACGATGTATAGGCATGGTGACGAGTATCTATACATTGGTGTCTAGCATGGTCGTGAGTCCCTATATTGTGAATATTCTGACTTTGTTGTAATTTATATGCCTAATTGAGGATTTTTATATGTTGTAAAGGGCATGTGAAGGGAATTCTAATCTTTAAACATCTTTGGAGCATTGGCTCAAATTAATATATGAGATAATTTCATCCTTGGAGCATTGGCTCAAATTGTGAAACGAATGATGAAGGAAATGAGATAATTACATCCTTTGGAGCACTGGATCGAGTAATAGAATAAATTATGGAAATGAGAGTGAAAGAAAGAGAAAGAGTTATTGATATGTACCCTTGACGGGTCATCGTTGTATAGTTCCCTTGCCGGGATTTAATTATTTAATTGATGTTCCCTTGCCAGGATTTAATTGTTTAATTGATGTTCCCTTGCCGAGATTTCTATTTTTACTCTGTTTATTTTCTTGCCCTTGTTTGTGATTGTTGTTTGGGTGAGGAAGAGAGTTAAAGCACGAAGGGTGATTCTGTGCCATGTTTATATTTATTATGCACGAGGGAATGTGCCATATTTATATTTATTATACACGAGGGGACATTCAGTGCCATGTTTATATTGATTATGCATGAGGAGACATTCTGTGCCATGTTTATATTTATTATGCACAAGGGGACATTCCGTGCCATCTTTATATTTATTATGCACGAGGGGACATTCTGTGCCATGTTTATATTTATTATGCACGAGGGGACATTCCGTGCCATGTTTATATTTATTATGCACGAGGGGACATTCTGTGCCATGTTTATATTGATTACGCAGGAGGGGACATTTCGTGCCATGTTTTATATTATTATTATGCACGAGGGGACATGTCGTGCCGCATCTTTTACTGTTTAATATGTGTTGTCAATTCCCGTTATTATTTTCAGGTATTTCGGACTGTTGTTTTCGTTTCTGTCATTTCAGTATTTGCTATCTCTTACTCCCAGCATGTTCTTCCCCATAATTGTATTTTTGTTTAGTTTCTGCCATACTATTGAACTGCACAGGTACACTTTGTTGTCGTGTCTTAGCCTCGTCACTATTTCGCCGAGGTTAAGCTCGACACTTACTCAGTACATGGGGTCGGTTATACTGATGCTACACCTGCACTTCTTTATGTTGTGCAGATTACGCAGCCGGACCCGGAGGACATCATTAGTGGGAGTGTCTTCCAGCTTATCCTAGAGGCTTTAAGGTATACCCGCTGGCGTTCGTGGGCCTTGGCGTCTCTTCCATCCCTTTGTCTTCACTTCTGTCTTGTTTTTCCTCTAGTTTCAGAGACAACTATGTATTCTCTTTTCAGACTTGTATTTAGCACTCTTACAGACAGTTTGTGAGTTTGTGACTCCAGGTTTTGGGAAAATTTACGCGTTGTTGTATTATGTTGTCCTTATTTAGCTTGAAACAATATTTATTTCCGCTGTTAAATTGTGAACCGTTTAGTTTATCCTATTAAATTGATGTTAATATGATAGTTTATCTATACACGTTGGCTTGTCTAGCGGGTTCAATGTTAGACGCCATCACGGCCCGATGGTGGGATTTCGGGGCGTGACAGTTGATCCTAAAAATTCTTTAACAAATTAATGATTAAAATTTTATCCACCCATAGGAATATGAAGATTGAGAATAATACTGTTAGTAAACCGTATTTGTAAAATAATTTTGGAGAAAATAAAATAACATATAAACAGAATTATAAGATAAATAAAATTAATCCGAGCCTACTGAATTTATAGTGTTTCCTTAAGTAATTTACCCCCCTCTTAGTACCCAAGGTTGTGGATTATTTCCTCCCAGGATAGAACGAATTATACACTGGTGTAGCGGTATTTCAAACCCCAGTATTTCAGCGAACACAAAGTTCGGTAGCAAATCACACTTACTGTTGCTTTCTTTTAAGTTAAAAGTATGCAGAAGAAAGGAGGAGAACTCAAAAAATAGTATGAAAAATCTGAGAGAATGGACTTGTACTTATAGCCAATGTTGAGCTCAAAACTGAAAAGGTGCAACTTTTCAGAATGACTTTTTATGTAAAACGACCATAGCATAAATGCCATAACATAAATGACTATTTACGCAACAATAAACAGGGAATTCAAGAGGGAGGTTAATTTTCAGTTACAAAATCAAAAAAACGAAAAACACAAAAACTTTTAATATTCCGTTGGATTTAATATTAATATTATGTTATTAATACGGATATTTAATAACATTTCTGTTAATATTTATTATTAACAAATAAATTTGGTCCAAAAAATTAATCAATCAATAATTTGACCAAATCCAAATCCGAAGCCGACGACGGCGCGAGGCTTGCCTTCGTCTCAACTCTTTAAGAGCTAGAAGAAGAGAAATTATTTATATACCCATCAAAAATCTTCTTCTCTTCCAATATGGGACAATGTCCCTTTGTCAAGGAGGGAAACTCAAATATTTCATTTTTCCTCAATTTCTCATTCACCCTCTTTTAAGCTATAAACGCTTAAAAACCCAACAAATACAAATAACTAACATTGCATATTTAATAATTGAAAACATTGTGAGGGTGAATATAATTTGAACATTCTTCTAAAGATAGCCAAAATTTATATCTCTACTTGTTATTAGTCCATATGTCTTAGTTATATATCTCTCAAAATCATCAAACTTTTATTATTTTACTATTTGAAAGCAATTTTGTATTTAATCACGAATAAGTAATGTTTTAACTTACAACAACGGTGAAGTTTATTAATTATTAACTTTTAGGAAGGTAAATATTTAGTTTAATAATTTTTATTAAGAACTCGTAGTATTATTAACACTAAGAACTCGTAGTATTATTAACACTATTAATTGGTCAGTGTTATGAAATATAATATTGTATAGTGGATGTCTATAACTCCTAAAGAAGTTACTCCCACTACTCTTCTCCATTATCCCCACTACTTCTTACTATTATGGTTGTAACTCCCACACCTCCATAACCTCCTCCATGATCTTCCCCCATGATCTCAATAGTTAATACCATGTTCATGGCATCCCTTTGTATTACCTATATCATCCTATAAATAGAGGGTTTGTGCATCACATTGTACACACTTGAATACATAGAAGAAATAATAATCTCTCTTCTCTTGCTCTCTACATCTTTTGTCTATTTTCTTGTTTTATGTTATTGCTTTGAGCTTAGTTTCTTAACACATTATCAGCACGAATTGTTATATTCTTCTTATATTTTCTATAAGAGATGAAAGCCTTCCATGAGAGCAACAATCTTGAATCAATTTGGTTGAGCCTATGAAAATCTAGGCATCTCGTATGCCATATCAATATTTTTGCTTCTATTACACAGGGAGCATCATTTTTCAATTTTTATGAATTTTACAATTAACTTACTTTAGTATTTAAGACTTGGTCTAATTTGTGTTACTTAGCAATTTAGTTTTATTTTTGCAAATGTATATATATAGAGTACCTATGCTTTCGAGTTGCAAACAAGAGCATATTCCGATGCTTTGACATTATCTCCCATATGTACTGCTCCCACAGTTTGCAAGCCAAGATTATGGAACTGTTAACTATTGAGAAGGTTTCTAATCTTATAAAAATAATAAGAATTTAAATTTATATTGTGTTCAGAATAAATTTTGTATTGCTAAGATAGTTTTATTCCCTTTATATTTGATTATGTAGTTGCTCGTGAAAAATATCAATGTGAACTTCATTAAAGTTCGGGAAAAAAAACTGATTATAGAAAGTAGTATATCATGATAGGCTCAACGGTGAGTCCACTTGGCTTATTATGCCATTGTATGATAATAAGGCATTTGGTTTGATTTGTGGTGCACAATGATGATAAGAGTTGGTTCAAGTCCCAACTCATTATGACATAACATGTCTTTATATGGGTAAGGCATTGGGTTTGAGTCCCAATGCACCATATTGATTATATAATGATGATTAATGAAAATAATGTATTTTTCATGAAAATAGCATGAAGCTTGTCCCACTTGATTTGCTTCATTCTTGAAGTGAATGTTATAGCGGTGCATAATAAGTCTAAATGAAGACAAGTGGTTGACCAATGAACGTGGGTGTACCAAAGACCAAAATAATATAGTCATCATTATGGTAAATGTAAAAAGGAGAACAGTAAGGGTTCTCAAAATAATCCTTCAAAGGTGAAGGAATTGTGTATCAATATGGTCTGGAAATATGAGGCACACTCAGACGATTTTAGTCCATTTTTTGAAAGAATGCGACTTGTGATAAGCATTGTAAATGCATGCTCATTCCTGAAAGTGAATGTGAAGATATATATGTGATGAAAAATATGCATAAGAATGTGCTTATGCATTTTATATAAATACCACAACTCACCTCTAAGGAGGTTTGGGAGAAATAAAGATAATGATTATTATAATGTGGTTACATGAATTTATCATTGGTCGCGTATTTGTGGTATGCTAAAAAAATATTATGTCATGCCTTATAAAAGGTTATTAAAGACAAACTTAAAGAAAGAATAGTTTTGCTTATGATGATTTCGACCGTGACAATTATTATGATATGATTTTCTCCGTGAATGAGATATTTACCATATGGATGGTGTGATAAAAGATCTTGTAGTACGAAATCAATTAAGAGCTCCGGAAAAGCGAATTTGTTACTACCCGGATTAATGAAATTATTCTTGACATTAATATTGTAGTAAGTCTCAAAAGAAACTTCTTGAGTTTCAAATGTATTAGCCAAAGTGGTTGGCATATTGAGACTATAAATGAAAGGAAGATTGAATATCTTCATATTACAATAGTCATATCGGGTAAATATGAAAGGTTACCCGATTTTTCTTCCATTTGTACTACAGATGTATAAGCATGATGATGGAATCACATGACATAGTAAATTAAATATTTACTGAAACAAATATTAGTTGGCATGACCGGTTGGCCATTCTGGTTCAATTATGATGCGAAAATTAATGGCATATATTGAAGAAATAGAAGGTTCATCAAGAATTCTCTTGTGCTGCTTATTCTCATGATATACCAGTTAAGGTTGGGATTGACTCCCTTGATTTATGGAACGAATAAAAGGTGATATATATATGGGCCCAGTCACCTGCCATGTGGACCGTTTACTATTATATGATTTTAATAGATGCATCTATTGTATGGTCACATGTGCGTTTGTTATCAACTTGCAATTTGGATTTTGCAAGGTTGATTGCTCAAATTATTAGAGCACAGTTCCAGAATATAAATATGATAATTATCTTGGTAATGCTGGTTTAAATACAAGTTGGTTTAGCAGAAATTGTATGCCTCCAATTAAGCTAAACCATTGGTTATGAGAACAAAGATTCCAAATAGAAATTTGGTATGATGTGTATTATTTAATATACTAGAGCACTTGTATGCATCTAGTCAACAAGTTATGATAACTTCTCCCTATCAGAATTGGTTCAGGGTCAGGAACCAAATAAATTTCATCTAGAAATATAGATGTTCTATATGATTTAATTGTGCCATCACAATGCACAAAGATGTGTTCCCAAAGAAGGTTGAGAAATGTTTTGGTGATCCCAACATTAGGGGGAGAAAATAGGTAGATGAAAAAGTAATCATGGAATGAATTATTATGAGTGTACTTAGATCTTCGTACAAGAAAATGCGAACTTGAAGTTCAAGTGATAATTTATTTGCAAAATATTGTCAGGCGTATTTGCTGACCCAAAGCGAAATGTTATATTGCAACTGTTAATGCTCCAAATAGAATAAAGTCCATGACGGACATAGTCTATGGAACACGTGAAGCGTAATAAACTAATCGGTTCCAAAGATAGAACTCCTTGAAGAAGGAGTGGAGCAAATGATAAAGATGGTCATACTAAGGAGGTAAGTGCTATGTAAGAGCACCATGACATGAAACTTTATAAGACCTCATGGAAGAGGCTCAGGTACCTGCAAATAATGAGATCTCGATAAGTTATGTCTTTATTGTGTGATGATGGAACCGAGTAAAATGACCATCGATGATATTGTTGATATAATATAACGCTCAATATTATTAATATCGACGAGGATCTTGAGCTCAAATCTGTCATGGAATTTGGACAGATAAATGATTGGTCAATCAAATCAAAAATACGCAATCAAGATTAACTTCACTTGGAAAACGTGAAGTTTTGGACTGATAGTCCCAACACCTGACAATATAAAGCCAATGGGGTGACACAAGATTTTACGTAAATGTCCTGGCATTGATTATACGAAAACATGTTCCCTTGTGGTGGATACAGTTGCTTTCAGATTTTAGTCTGGAAATACTCGATAAATTTGATATGTGTATATAAAAATCATTGAAGGATTTAAACTGTTTTGAAGCATATTAAGGTTCCCGATAAATTCATTTATAAAGCTTTAGCAAATCCTTATGTGGATTAGAGCAACCATGGCGTATATGATTTATTTTTGTGTCTATTGCAATGTATATCTTGCTAGAACCATGAGTATAAAAATATGCTAGCGAGATATATTTTAAGATACTGGAATACTATTAGTACTATGTTGCAAAAAGAATCCTTGATATAGNGAGAAGATTTCAATAATAGTGAAGGCGATGATATTTGTTTATCTCAATTGGAAGAAGGATATATTAAAGGAGACAAAATAAAGCATATGCTTCGCAAAGTTCTTTATTAGACACAATTTTCAACGAGCAGTTAAATAGATGTTCGACAAATTTGTTCGCTTGATAATTTAGTGTTCTGTTCCGTGAAGCATGAGCAACCTCCACATTTGAGAATTTGGTATACAAGATCGGAACACGTCATCTCGGACAAACAAATTGATGTTTTCATCAGGGGGAGACAAATACGCGCTGTACTCTTTTTTCCTTTGCTAAGATTTTATCCCACTGGGTTTTTCTTGCAAGGTTTTTAAGGAGGCAGCAAATAATGCATATTACAAGATATGTGTACTCTTTTTCCTTCACTAAGATTTTTTCCCACAAGGTTTTTTCTTAGTAAGGTTTTAACGAGGCACATTATCTATAGACATCCAAGGGGGAGTGTTATGAAATATAATATTGTATAGTGGATGTCTATAACTCCTAAAGAAGTTACTCCACTACTCTTCTCCGTTATCTCCACTATTTCTTACTATTATGGTTGTAACTCCCACACCTCCATAACCTCATCCATGATCTTCCCCATGATCTCAATAGTTAATACCATGTTCATGGCATCCCTTTATATTACCTATATCATCCTATAAATAAAGGGTTTGGACATCCTATTGTACACACTTGAATACATAGAAAAAATAATAATCTCTCTTTCTTAGTATCTTTTGTTCTCTTTTAGTGTATAGCTTCTGTTACGTTTGTGCTCATTTATGGAGAGAGTAGAGACCAATAGCAACAGATAATGAAAACTCTGATCTTAAACGAAATGATGTTATCCATATTTGTATAAAAATATATAAATCTTTTATATAATGGAAATTTTTAAAAATACAAAGAACCTTTATTTCTATTTAGTACATATTAATATATTTAATTACGGATATACCTCAGGTATAGTGTAAGATTTCCATAAAATACAAGGCATATCCGAAATAGAGATTATTACCGGGTATTTAGTGTAATTATAAGAAAAATAATTTATGTGGGGCTTTTGCATCTATATTCGACTGGGGTCACAATTGAACATATACCTACCTTGTAAAAAAAAAATTGCAAGCCTACTTACTTTATGATCAACTTCAAATTTATCGGGTCTGAAGTTAAAAAATTTAGTCTGAAGTGAAAAAATTACACTTCAGTTGCACTTTAGGCCTGAAGTGCAACCAATGATTTCATGCACTTAAGGCCAATAAGTCTGAAGTGGAAATTGTATTTCAGATATACTTAAGGCCCAACAGGTCTGAAGTGCAACTAATGGTTTCGTGCACTTAACGCTAATAAATATCAAGTGAAAAATTGCACTTCTTCATATGCACTTAAACCCAAAAGGTCTGAAGTGCAACAAACATTTTCCAACGCTTAAGGTCAATACGTCTGAAGTGAAAAATTGCATTTCAGATGCGCTTAAGGCCAAAATGTCTGCAACCAACATTTTCACGCACTTAAGGCCAAATAAGCCTGAAGTGCAAATTATCGAGAAACAGAAATTTGTTCTCGAATTTTAACAATCCAATAAACGATTTAATATCAAAATCTACTTCAAATGAGCTCAAATTTGAAACATAACCTCCAAGTATTATCAAGAACAGACCCCAACCATCAATTTGTTAATTTTGCAATTAAGAATAAAAAATAAAAAATCCTAAACAATAGTAAAAATTAAAGCATAACAACAACTCACCACTTTAAAATATTATAAATTATCTTAAAATATACTTACAAACATCATATAAAATTATTGTTACCCGTAAAAGAATGAAGATGAAGAATATTTGAAGTTGTTTAAACAGTAATTACAAATTAAAAAATATTTTAAGAACGAGTACATGTTAAATGGAGTGAGGCTAATTTTTACATTTATGTTTGGTCCACTTCCTTAAAAAGGAAAAAGGGGAAAAAGAGAGTGAACGCTGGTTGAGTGAGTCTCTGCCATTTTCCAGACAAAATCCCCATTTCATTTACTACTTAATACTTTCCAAAATAAGGGTTTCATTAGTGTTTTCGTTTTAGGGAGACCAAGATATGATTATTAGAAGAATTTGGAATGCGAATACTGAAATAAACCTAAACTTAATGCGGCAAATGAGAAGAGCATTATCAGTTTCAAGTCAAAGTGCAGTTGATTTGGCTTCAAAAGATGCAGAGCTCAGGGTTTTCATTGTTGCCGGCGAGGTTTCTGGTGATACAATTGGTTCCCGTGTCATGAATTCTCTAACAAAGCTTTCTCCTTTGCCTGTCCGTTTTGCTGGTGTTGGAGGGTAACCTTTCCCCCCCTTTTTCTTATTATTAGTAATATTTTGAAGTTACAATTGAAACTTGAAATTATTGTATGCTTTTCACTAGACAAATGTTGTCAACCCCTTTAATTATCATTATTCTTTCTGTGGCGTGTATGCTCATCAGGAAGATGATGTGTAAGCAAGGGTTGAATTCTCTATTTCCAATGGAGGATATTGCAGTAATGGGAATTTGGGAGTTGCTGCCGTATCTTAATCAGTTTAGAGTATGAGTAATTCTGAATTTTCTGCGTACTAAAAATCAAGTTATAGTTTTTCCAAGAAAAAAATAATGATTATCCATGCATGAAATTGGGACTTTATTTGAATTTTTGAATGTCAGGTTAGGCTGAAACAAACTATAGAAGCTGCTCTTTCTTTTAGGCCTCATATCGTACTCACTGTAGACTCAAAAGGATTCTCCTTTCGTTTCTTAAAGCATTTGAGGGGTAATGCTCTGTAGCTTTTGTGAGTTCGAAAGAGATTTCTCGCGTTTTCCTTGTGCACTGGGAAAAACTTCTTGCAGCTACCTGTGTTCAACAGGGGATGGTTAGCCCTTTGCACTTCCATTATGTATCACCGTCATTTTGGGCTTGGAAAGGTGGTGAAGCGAGACTAAAAGGACTTCTTCAGTTTGTGGATCATGTGTTATGCATTCTTCCTTTTGAGGCAGAAGTCTGTAGATCAAACGGCCTAGCAGCAACCTTTGTTGGTCATCCCACCCTTGAAGATATTTCGGATTTCCAGGTAAATCAGTATTTTGATCTGTGTTTTATTCAACATTTGGTACATGACAAGCTGTAGTAACCACTAAAGACATGGTGATGCTTTCTTCATCATTCAGGTAATGCTTTCTGATACCAGTGTCTGGCTTTTTCGCTTTCGAGCATGCAGATATTCTTTCTTTCCAAGAAACCATTTTTCTAAGTGTATGATTTCACTGAGTGATAGAATTTGTTTCCTGTCAAGAAACTTTCCACTAAGAATTTCTGTGCAAGTTCCTGGTGTGATGGACTGATTCCCTGATAATGCCATTGTCACGTTAAAGTATGGTTTTCAGCTTTAAAAATGCAATTTATTTTTGTCTTGTCAAATAACAAGTCACCTAATTAATCATGTATATACTGGTGAATCCCAAGAAATATGAATAAATGGGGAATAAAGTTATTCTACCAATGTAGCGAAATTATAATTTTATGTAGTGTAATAGTGTAATGTTGTTTAATATTCAATTTTAGGGGAAGGATGCCACAGAAAGAAGATACAGAATTCACGGAAATGCTGAAGCATTTCTAACTGATTGTGGAATATCATCAGGTATGCTAACTTGTACTAATATATTGTTGCTAGAAACTGGGGCAGATGTAGCTACCCGAGTATGGGTTCAACTGAACCCAGTAATTTTAGTACGGAGCTTAGGTATAGATGTAAAAAATCGCCAAATTTCAATAAATACTTCGCTTTGAACCCATAATGTTAATTGTGTAATGAATTCAATAGTAAAAAATATAAACATTGATGAAAGTATATGATGCATCATAGTAATAGATTATATTTGTGCATAGTATAGCCAAGTTTCATACCCGTGATGAAAGTACTATGGTGTGAAATTTTTTCAATTTGTATGAACAATATATATTTTCTATACCATTTCAAAAAGAAAATATATTTTCTATGCTTTTTGCTGTAATTTGTCGGTTATCTAACGATGCAAGATCGTATTCTCTGTATTTACTTCTAATCTGTCAAAATCTCTGTGTCTCCTTCTCAGTGGCTTACTGAAAAAAAGGGAGGATATTATTACCTTTTTATTGGTTGGCTGTGCTGTTCTTTCAATTTTGTTTCTCCTTGCCAACTTATTAATTGTGGTGTTAGTTTAATTTGTAGGATCCCCAATCATTTCCTTGCTTCCTGGAAGTAGATTACAGGAGGTTACTCGAATGTTCCCCATATTCTCAAGCACTTTGAAACATTTGAAAGTTTCTTTTCCGGACTTGGTAACAGCAGTTCATGTGGCACCTAATGAACATGTGGAAGACTACATTAGTAAAGCTGTTTGTAACTGGCCATCATCTGTTGTATTGGTTCCTGGAGGATCACACCAGATGAAATACAATTCATTTAGTGTAAGGCCTTGAGTCTTTTATCTTTACATTTTATAGTGAAGTATCTAGGACTAGAGTTATGCTTCCTATTCCGGCTATGAACTTTTGGGGCTTAGAAAAAGGGTTGAATGTTCACTATTCTAGAAGAATAAACTATTTTGGGATATACTGTGGTTGAAATGACTTGATGAATTGGAAAAAGGTGTAAATGGAAATGGGGCAAGTCCCTTGGTGGTATTCTTAAGGCCTCAGTGCATATGCCTTGTAATGGAAAGCTAGCATCTATTATCTTTTATTTGTATTTAATTGTTCCTCGCAATGCTGGGAGTATGATACACTGTGAGTAGGAAAGAACCAGGCACTTGGTCTGGATCTTGTGGATCTCATTTCCAAGGATGAAAACCTAGTTTTTGCTACTAAAGGCTGGCCATTGGCTCCATGTTTTCTAGTTCTAGTTTTGTTCTTGATAAATAGATAGTATATCTTCTAAGCTCCTGCTTTATTTGCTGAAGTTATTTATTAATCCAGAACAAATAAAAATATTTATATAACTCCAGAACAAGTGAAAGTGGAAGGTACTTTGTGCTTGTTACGAGTTTCTTTTTTCAAATTGTTTCATTTTGTTTTCCGTTATTCAAATCGTTGTTATGTGGATTTGATACTAGGCAAGCTATAAGTATGTTTTTAAGTGCCAGCAGTAACTCCAAGATCTGTTTCAGACAATCTTGTGTTTTATCCAACTAGACTTTTCCTAAATTTAGTTGTTGGTATTGGATTCTGTGTGAATTGTGTGCTCGACACTGTCACTATAATTAGTTTTTCCTTTTTATCTAATTTTTTATCACAAAATGAAACTTTAGTGCATTTTTTATAATTATTGAGGGGGATATACATAGCCTATGGTCCTCAATTTTTTCTGCCCTTTAAGCATCTTTCCGTAAAGAAATAACATACCTTATGAAAGTATGAATGACTAAATCAACATGGAAATAATTCCTGGGTTGATGTTGTATGACCGTCCTTCCTCTTTCCTTTCCTTTTATCTCATGATTCATGAATATATTGAATTGCATCATGTTTCAAGGTGTAGGTGGTAACATGAACTGTGTTTCTGCATAATGCAGGCAAGCAGTGTAGCACTATGCACTTCTGGTACAGTTGCGATGGAAATGCAGCTTGCAAGACTGCCATGTGTTGTTGCGTATCGAGCCCATCTCCTAACAGAATTATTTATACGATACAAAGCTATTATACCATACATCTCTCTTCCTAATATTCTCTTGGATTCAGCTGTAATCCCTGAAGCTCTATTTCAAGATTGCACTCCTTCAAAATTGGCATCATTACTCAAGTAAGCTTTGAATAAGTCATCCTTGTTCCTTCTTGGTTTCCCACCCTGACTGGAGCATCTTAACTTAAAATTCAATGACATGTAATGTGACCTGTCTACAATATAATCCTGGGAAATGCATGAGCTGGGCTGTACTTTTTTCTACCTTGTAGTTTTGTTTTTTCTGGTTGGCAAAAGTAAACAAAACCAATCATAAAAAAGGAACAGTAGATTTTTACGACACCCACACCCACAAAAAAAAAGCATTTGTTTGCCTCTGTTTGTGTAGGAGTACATGCTGTAATTCTTTAAAATGGCTTAAATATGACTTGAATCTTGATATCACAGGGATTTAATAGTTGATGACAACCTTCGAGAAAAACAAATTATTGCAGCTGAAAAGGTTATTGAGCTGCTAAGACCTCCAGAGATGAACATTAGTTGCTCAACCCACGGGGGGATGAGTGTTCCACTTTCTGATTGTACACCAAGTATGGTCGCAGCAAATGCAATGCTGTATTCTCGGGGTAAGCTGGAGTAAGGTGGTTCGTGCTAATTCAAACAGTTGAAGCGAGCAAAGTTGAGATAAGATGCAGCTAGAGAGTTTTGAAGAAAATCTGTTAAGAAGTCAGCAACTGAATAGCAGTTCAATAATTTCTGTTCATTTTGTTGCTTGACATCCGTATTTAGTTTCATTTGCGTATACTTCAACCTATAAGAGCTCAAGTTGTATCAGAAAGCTGCATGAGATAGTTAATGAAAGTTTTCCCCACCCATGGAAATCTTCCTTCTTTCTTTCTCTTCCTCTCTCAGATTAAGGATTGTAACAGCTGTGTTGCATTGGATTCATGAAATGAGAAGTCAAAACAGAGATCAGAAATATTTCTAGGAGATGTTGGAGATTTATCTGAAGTATCCTATGATCATAAGCTATCAATATAGGATTTGAACCAAATGGGGTTCTAGTGGTTGAACTATTCAAATATACTATTTGATAAGTTTTGGTGATGTAAACTAGTCTCCATCTCTAGTGCTTTATAAAAAAATAAAACTATATTGATACCATGAACTTGCTGCTGCCCTTTTTTTAATCTTTTCCTAAGGCGAGGGTCTTCCGAAAACAGCCTCTCTGCTTTCTTGAAGGTAGGGGTAGGTCTGTGTACATATTACTCTTTCCAGACCCTTTGTGGTTGTTGTTGTATACCATGAACTTGCTCATCTCTTTTGGTCCCAAAAACCATCCTTAGATCCTAACATTACCAAATGACAATGTACTAATTTTTTCATCACTATTCGCCATAATTATATACTTGATTATTTCCTTATTTTTTGAATTATGAATTGAACCGACCATATCTAGAAGTTTGACAAAGGGAATTGTATTTCCATGTCTAAAGAATTAAACATCTCATCAGACACAAATTTAATTGAAGTAGAAGTCTATTTGTTCCATCGACAACTATTGAGGAAATCTCTCACGTTCCAAATTTATGGGGGACCTATTACTTTAACCGGAAAAGTAAAGTGCTAGGGGAAAAAAGGTGTTGAGAAAATTAATTACAAGTAGCTTATTTTATTTTTAAGATTACAAATTTTAGTTTTATAGAGAATTATATATCCATTGAATATTTGGTATAAATCTATATAAGTTAACTCTTGTATCAAACTTATTCATATATATTGCTAATAACTGAAATCAGCCTTAAACTGCCTACATCACACTCCTTTGGGGTACGGTCCTTCTTCAGATCACGCGTGAATAGGGGCATGAACGCGAGATGCTTTGTACACGAGCTGCCCTTATTACTACTAACTGAAATAGATGTTAGGATAAAACTGATAAAACAATAATCTTATAGCCTGTTTGCCCAAGTTTCTTTTGAGCCAAAAACGTTTTTTTTGGGTCAAAAGTGCTTTTTTCTAAAATTAAGGTGTTTGGCCAAGCTTTTGAAAGAAAAAAAAATGCTTTTGAGAAAAATACACGCAACTTTTTAAAGCTTGACCAAACCCTAATTATTGCTCAGAATTACTTTTCAAATTAATTAGTCAATCACACGCTTCTTTTCAAAATAAGCCGATTTTTACAACTCAACCAAACGGTTGTTAGTCTCCTAATTATTGTGACAGGAATTAAGAAAAGAGAAAGGTTCCAAACTAAAACGGTAAGAATATCTATCTATATAGAATAGGAGAAGCAAAAACACTACATTAAGACAAGTGTCTCAACTACAAAAAGCCAAGTGGCATTGTTAAGACAAAATAAACTACTTTTCTAACTATTTTTTTTTTGAATTTTCAATTTTCAATTAATTAGTTAAGCTACTTGAATTAATAAATATAGATATCGTATAATTATCAATAAAAAACGAAAATACAAAAAATCTTCTGTTTATTCAAATTGGGCGTAGTTTATATATATATATATATATAAGACTTATAAAATAATTAGAATTATTACGAAAAAAGTCGTACATATACACATAACTAAAATAATTGTTACACATAATACACAAGACAAGTGTCTCAACTACAAAAAGCCAAGTGGCATTGTTAAGACAAAATGAACTACTTTTCTAACTATTTTTTTTTTAATTTTCAATTTTAAATTAATTATTTAAGCTACTTGAATTAATAAATATAGATATCGTATAATTATCAATTAAAAATACAAAAAAATTCTGCTTATTCAAATTGGGCGTAGTTTATATATATTTATATATATATATAATTAGAATTATTACGAAAAAAGTCGTACATATACACATAACTAAAATCATAATAAACAAATAGTCATAATCTATCTATACAGAATAGGAGAAGCAAAAACACTACATTAAGACAAGTGTCTCAACTACAAAAAGCCAAGTGGCATTGTTAAGACAAATTAAACTAATTTTCTAATTTTTTTTTTTGAATTTTCAATTTTCAATTAATTATTTAAACTACTTGAATTAATAAATATAGATATGGTATAATTATCAATAAAAAATAAAAAATACAAAAAATATTCTGCTTATTCAAATTGGGCGTAGTTGATATATATATATATAAAATCTATATAGAATAGGAGAAGCAAAAACACTACATTAAGACAAGTGTCTCAATTACAAAAAGCCAAGTGGCATTGTTAAGACAAAATAAACTACTTTTGTAACTATTTTTTTTTTGAATTTTTAATTTTCNATCATAATAAACAAATAGTCATAATCTATCTATACAGAATAGGAGAAGCAAAAACACTACATTAAGACAAGTATCTCAACTACAAAAAGCCAAGTGGCATTGTTAAGACAAAATAAACTACTTTTCTAACTATTTTTTTTTGAATTTTCAATTTTAAATTAATTATTTAAGCAACTTAAATTAATAAATATAGATATGGTATAATTATCAATAAAAAACGAAAATACAAAAAATATTCTGCTTATTCAAATTGGGCGANTATTTGTTTATTATGATTTTAGTTATGTGTATATGTACGACTTTTTTCGTAATAATTCTAATTATTTTTATAAGTCTTATATAATATATATATATATATATATATATATATATATTATATAAGACTTATAAAAATAATTAGAATTATTACGAAAAAAGTCGTACATATACACATAACTAAAATCATAATAAACAAATAGTCTATCTATATAGAATAGGAGAAGCAAAAACACTACATTAAGACAAGTGTCTCAACTACAAAAAGCCAAGTGGCATTGTTAAGACAAATTAAACTAATTTTCTAAATTATTTTTTTTTGAATTTTCAATTTTCAATTAATTATTTAAACTACTTGAATTAATAAATATAGATATGGTATAATTATCAATAAAAAACGAAAAATACAAAAAATATTCTGCTTATTCAAATTGGGCGTAGTTGATATATATATATATAAAATCTATATAGAATAGGAGAAGCAAAAACACTACATTAAGACAAGTGTCTCAACTACAAAAAGCCAGGTGGCATTGTTAAGACAAAATAAACTACTTTTCTAACTATTTTTTTTTTGAATTTTGAATTTTGAATTAATTATTTAAGCTACTTGAATTAATAAATATAGATATGGTATAATTATCAATAAAAAACGAAAATACAAAAAATATTCTGCTTATTCAAATTGGGCGTAGTTTATATATATATATATATATATATATTATATAAGACTTATAAAAATAATTAGAATTATTACGAAAAAAGTCGTACATATACACATAACTAAAATCATAATAAACAAATAGTCTATCTATATAGAATAGGAGAAGCAAAAATACTACATTAATACAAGTGTCCCAACTACAAAAAGCCAAGTGGCATTGTTAAGACAAAATAAACTACTTTTCTAACTTTTTTTTTTTTTTGAATTTTTAATTTTTAAATTAATTATTTAAGCTACTTGAATTAATAAATATAGATATAGTATAATTATCAATAAAAAACGAAAATACAAAAATATTCTGCTTATTCAAATTGACCGTAGTTTATATATATATATATATATATAAAATTAGAATTATTACGAAAAAAGTCGTACATATACACATAACTAAAATTATAATAAACAAATATTCATAAATGAAGAATACTAAAAAATAAATAAATCAAATGATATCACAAAAATACATATACTAACTATATTTTTCTAATACTAATTAGGAATAAGAATTAAGAACTCACTCCGAGGAAACTAATTTGCAAGGACCAAAATAAATAAAAGAAAAAAGAAAAAGAAAAAGAAAGTGTACATGATCATTGATCTGGGAACAGACAGTAGATTCAAGTGATTGGAGTGAAGAAAAACAAAAAATCCCTAACTAAACATACACCACTCTGTTCGCTTTGCTCCACAATGGCGTTGGAGCTCCCAAATGATCTGATCCAGCAAGCCAAGATCTCGACCCGAGCAGAAGCGGGTCTACCCAACTACAACCCAGATGATCCTTCACTTCCGGCCATGCCTTCTCTTTCCGCCTCCGTCGCCGCCTTCGACCCTTCCCCACCCTATCTCCGCTGTAAACACTGCCAAGGCAAGCTTCTTAGAGGGCTTCAGTCCTTGATTTGCATATATTGCGGTCAGAAATTGCATCAAAACGCTGAATTGGCTCCTGACCCCATTTCCTTTAAGTCTACTGTTGGCTATCAATGGTTTCTCCAAGCTCTTCGCCTTGATGGATCGGTATGTTGGCTCTATTGAGCTTTTTATGAAACTCGTGTTGTTTATTGCAATATGTTAAGTATGTCGGTTGCTTCCTGTTATGAATTTTTTTTTTTTTTTAATCATTTTAAAGAAATATATGTCTATACTAAGTTCCAAGCTAGTGATAAAGAATTAGTGATTGCTTTGGTACCTGGAATCCTTGATGAATATTGGGTCGCTCTTCCTGTGTCTTAAAATACCCACAATTTGCTCACCGATTTATATGTGTGTTGGTTTCTTCCTGTTATGGAGGAATGATAGTGGAAGATTAGATCTTTTTTATTATATTTTGTTGATTCGACTTGAGCTAACATATCTATATTTGAAAACTTTCTAAAGTTATATATATTTACACGACATGGGGACCAAGAATTAGTGAGTCCATTGGTACTTCAAATCTACTGACTTAAGATCCTTGTGGATCAGTATGTGGGTTCCCTCTTCCTTTGTCTCGAACACAGACAAATTGCTTTATTGCTTTATATGGGTATGTTGGTTGCTTTCAGTTATGGGACAATGATAATACAAAATGAGAGCTTTTTTTGGGTTTTCTTTTTTGGGTTATATATTGCTCAGTAAGGGGGGGGGGGGGGGGGGGGGGGGACGTGGCTCGAACTATATAGTTGAAATTTTCTTCAAAACACATATATTATAGATTCTAACCCATGACCAAGACTTAGTGTGTGCACAAAATTTTAGTGGGTGCAGTGATATTCTGAATCTACTAACTTAAAATTCTCATCCTCCTTGATAGATTGTGTCAGGTTTCTCTTCCTCTATCTCAAGACACACAAATTTGCTCATTGCTCTATCTCAATATGTCTCTTGCTTCCTGTAATTGGACGATTATTGAAGATTGGGTTTTTTTGTGTTGTTTTGATTATTATGCTTCAATCCTATGGCTCGATATGTATTTCTGTTGCTTTGCTTAGCAGACGCAGATTCGGCTTGAGCTATAAATTTTTATACACATTATGTATTTGAATATTTTTTAAATCTACATACTTATGCTGCGTCACATCTCATTTTCACAAAGAATTAGTGGGTGAGTGGAAGTTCAAATCCACTAACTATAATCCTGGATCCACCTCTGTTGCACACTGATTCTTCTTTCATTTATTTCTCTCTTAAGCCCTTTAGCATTCTCAATAGACTTCGGTTGTTACTGTAAACTTGTTTAATTAGGAGTAGTTGTTAAGAACTTATCTCATTGTGGTTTCCAGGAGAAGGTTGGAGCAGCGACTGAAAAGAATCAGGTAAACAAGGGGCCAAGTTTACCCCATGATGAAATTCTTTTGTCTGATTTGCTTGATCTGAAAATTAGATGGCCAATTGAGCTGGAGACAGACAACACTATTACAAATAAGAAGCTAGAGCAAAGCAAAAGCTCTTACTGTTCGACTGGAGTCGACCTGGACAACTTCCTTTCTTTTACAAACATATCCAGTGCTTACAGAGAACAGACAGACATAAGCGATAATATTAGGACTGCAGTAAATAAAACTGATGGAAGTCATGAGGATCTTAGTTTGTTTGAGAATCTCAGATCCTCTGAACGGGCTGTGACCTCTGCTACTCTCCAAACTACTGATGACAGATCCTCTGAACGAGCTGTGACCTCTTCTACTGTCGAAACTACGAATGACTTTTCTGGATGGAAAGCAGATTTTCAGAGTGCTGATTCAGGGGAGGAGAATGTGTCTAACAAATCTAGCACTCCTATAGGTTCTGCAGGTCAGCATGTGTTTACCACATTTGGCACCTCTATGAGTTCCACAGTTAGTTCTGGAAACCAGCAGGAGGGTTCCAAATCAACTGATGCTTTTGTTGGCTCAGATATTGATCTTTCTGCTCAGTTAGATACGGTTTTTGGAACCCCAAAAGGCCCAATAGATGGAAAACTGACGGATGTTGCAGCAGTTTCTCCTGCAGTTAATGACTGGCCGGCAGTTGACCTATGGGATAATGCAAATCCGGGAGCATCGCAAAATGCTGGGGAAATTCTTCCAATTGTGAGACCTAAGGATGCTGAATTACAAGATAGTTCAAACGACCCCTCTACTAGCATTGATTGGTTTCAAGATGACACATGGCAGACTCAGAATGCCGCTGCACCTAAACATGATGCAGCAAATGGAGATCATGATTCTTTTGATGAGTGGAATACTTTTACCTCCTCTGCACCCATCAAAGATCCTTTTGAGAAGGCTCTTGCACCTGAACATGATGCAGCAAATGGAGATCATGATTCATTTGATGAGTGGAATACTTTTACCTCCTCTGCACCCATCAAAGATCCATTTGAGAATGCACCTGCACCTAAACACGATACTGCAAATGGGGATGATGATTCCTTTGATGAGTGGAATACTTTTACCTCCTCTGTACCCACGAAAGATCCATTTGAAAATGTTCTGGTGCAAAGTGACAATGACAACAATAATAATAATGCAGAACTAACAAATTTCAGTTCAAACCTTGAAGATATGGATTTTGGCAGTTTTTCGCAGTCAGATCCTTTTTCAGGTGCACCTGGTCAAGAGGCTGTTTCTGCGGAAGGGAATGACAATATTTTGGAAGTTCCTACCATATTCAGGTGTGTTCATATTTTTATTATTTTTGTAATATGGCTGATTTAGGAAGGCTTCTTTTGATTAGTGGAGATTCTGAGGAACATGGGCGTCAAATATTATTCTTATACTATGGTTGGGGCGAAAAGAGGAGGGGCTGGAGGATCGGCAGGAAATCTGGGGGTTGAGGTTATTTCCCTTGTTTAAGAGTAAGGGAGGTGAAGTAAGTTAGAATACCCCTCCACATAAGATTTTCCGATTTGGACAGAAGGGAGGAAAATAATTTGGATTTATTTACTTCTATACCAATTGATTGGAAGTAAATTATCAAAATCTTTCCTTGGCGATATAAACCAATTAATTTCTCTCTTTCACCCTCCCTCTTCCCTTCCTGAAGTCAAACATAGAGTTAGGTAGAAATGGAGGAATTAGGTCTTAACATAATGAAAATCACAGAATACGAGGCAAAGAAAAAGCAATAGAAAAGAAAGGAAAATCTGGAAGAATGCAGGCTTCAACCATGGCTTTTGAAAGTATAAACGATTAAATCAAACTGTGGTAAGAATCACAGAATATAAAATATTTTTGAAATGGGAAAAGAATCAAAAAGTATGAGGAAGGAGCAATGCAAGAAAAGAATATAGGAAAATACTGCAGTATCCGCTGAAAGTTCTTTGGAGAAGGTAAGGGTACAATAAGCTTAAGACAGTTTTGGTAAGTTTTATTGGTTTACCTTTGTGCAAGTTTTGAGAAAGTATAAAATTCAACTTTGTGCAAATTTGAGACAGAAGAAAATAGGAATTGACTGTTGATTGGTAACTGTCTTTCATCCTGGAGGTGCAAGGTCCGATTCTCACTAGACTCCTCTTCCCCTTTCACCTACCCTGTGCCTCCCTTGCCTGAAAACAAGAAATTCACAGAAACGGAAAAAAAGATGCGAACGTGTTCATTAAGGGGTTTTACATTTGTAATGACTTGGAGGTTGAAATTTCTGGAAGAGGAGGATTACACGGGCTCTTTTGGAGCTGAGAGAGGAAATTATTTCCGTCTTCCCAGAATGAGAGTTACGTGTTTCCTTGTCCCAGAGAGGTAAAATCACAACAATAACAATGACTCAAATCCAACCTAGGTTTGGAAAAAAAAATCAAGAGATATTATAGATTTCCAGGGTGATTGACTCGATAGATCTTTATTACTACCTACTTATCCAGCTATCTTCCTTGAAAAAATAACAAGTAGCTGTTGACTAACTGATGCTAGACCTTAAATTGATTTTCCTTTTTTATTCTGGAGATTTCATGAGAGCAGAGCAACTCAACCCCCCGCTCGCCCCCAAAAAAAGAACATAAGAGAAAAAAGAAAAGAAAAAGAAGGCACATTTGAGAGACTAGATTCGATTGTAGTTGGTGTTTATTAGTTTGCTCATTAAGATCTATTGTTCTTGAGATAGATTTTACCTCGGGATTTGGCTAGAGTATCCAAGTTGCATTTTGAATTGACTATTGTTCTTCAGAGGGGTCAACTTGGGGACGCAGCGCAGTAGACTCCCTGAGAAGAAGCAGTAGAAGAATGAGATCCAGAAATAGATGGAAAAGGGGATTTTAGCTAGTTGGCAAAACAAAGATACCTATGACCTCTTTTATTTTTGAGAAGACGAAAAGAAAAGAAAAGAAAAGAAAAGAAAAGAAAGGTACCTTCTGACTCCCCTGATGTATCTATTGAACCATTTAGAGGACTATCTATAATGACTGACATTGTTCAATAGTGATACTGTGAAAGCTTATGTCTATTTAAAGATATCTAGACTTAACGTTTCAAGTGGGAAGAGGTCCCATTGTGACTGTAAATGAAGAACAAGAAACTGAGAAATACTTAGGAGGCAATACTTGGAGAGGTTGTCATGTCAAATCATGATTATATTCGTGTTTTTTGTTATTTTAACTGTTAACTTCCTAAATTTAAGTTCAATCAACAATTTCTTACATTTCATTTAACATCTTTTAGTGCCGCTGATGCCCCAAACAAGGTTGGTGACAATGCTGGACATGCCTCAGAGAATGCAGACATTATTGGTGAATCGAATCCATCAAAGAATGATATGGATATAGAAGGTATAATGTCGCAGATGCATGATCTTTCTTTTATGCTCGAGACCAATCTATCCATTCCCTCGAAATCCAATGTTTCTCTTCCCAGGGATTGATACCTTGGTTTGTTCACTTGGGTTAGCCTCCAAGATTTATGTAATCAGGTCGATCCTGTTCATGTATTTTATTGTAAGAGAATATGATTATTTTTGTAGTTTATCATCTTAAATTTCTTGAATGGGTGCGAAGGAGTAACACATATTTCCGGATATTCTGTTGTAACTGAAGCGAGGAGAAGAGTTCTGTTTTTTGAGAGGTAAATACATGAACTTTGCCACATCCCTAGAGTAGCTTTCTGGTTTACTATGTCAGTTTGAGATTTATTGTCAATGGACCATTTTACATGTAGGAAGATATATAAAGATCAGATTGTGTTCTTACAAAGATTCTTGGAATTTTCTGTGAAGATTAGATTGTCTTCTTACAATGACTTTATTTATTGGCATAAGCGAAGGTTCCCAGAGGAGTGGAGCGAGACCTAACACTATTAAAACTTTTTTTTTAAAATAATAGTATTGGCATACGATTGATTGGAAACCATCTGAATGTAGCAGTTTGAAGCAAATGAGAAAAGAACTTGATTTCGCAAGTGTGAACATTTTAGGTAAATCCCATATCGACAAAACACAGGCGAAATGCGGGGTATGTATAAACAAGTCTTAAACCCTAGTGACGCGTTTTAAAGCCGTGTGAGCCTAGACCCAAAGCGGACAATATCATTAGTGAGTTGGGCCATTAAAGGTGAATTACATATCAGAGCCACTCCGCGTGTAACCTTAACGGTGGTGGGGCAAAGGTGAATTACAGATCAGAGCAAATCTGTATAATCCTGCTTGAGATCCGGACAGGAAAGGCATTTTAACTGCATTAATCATAAGAATATAGTCTAAGCTACCTTTATCTCCTCCTTAAATGATTCACTTAATTAGTAGTAAGGGCAGATTAAGGAAATACTGATATACAATGTAGCGCACCAGCAAAGACAAAACTATTAGTTAGTCTTAACAAAACTATATTATGCAAGGAGTTTTAGGGTTGAAAAGTTAACTGAAAAACAATTTATCCCTCATTTAGCCTCTGCATCCTGTCGAATAATACAGTTGGAGCACAATACAATTCCAAATGAGGTGGCTATTTGCTGTTTCATGTCCTCTTTTCCTCCTAGTATAGAGGATAGAGTTGTATCTATCTTTACCATCTTATTACTGTCTTGATCAGCGCATTATCTGGACATATAGCTTCTGCAACATCGTTGAAGTTTCTGGATCATCCTGCAAAGTCATATGCAAAATGAACAAGTACAGTTAGACCTCTCTGTAGCAGCATCCTTATATATAAGTCACACTATAAAAGTCAAGTTTTTCTTTTCGGAACTGATTTCACTTCACTATAGCAACCAAAAAATAGCAGAACAAACGAGGCTGTTATAGAGAGGTTTTAATGTATACACATAAAGCTATAATACTCCCTCCGTTTCAGATTAGATGAGGTACTTTCCTTTTTAGTCTGTTCCAAATAAATAACACATTTCTCAATTTTGAACTCTTCATTTATCCATTTTACCCTTGATGAGAAGCTTTTATGCCCACACAAATGTAATGGCTCCACAAAACTTTTATATCTTAAGCTTTTAAGACCACAAGTTTCAAACTTCATTTTTTTTTTCTTCTTAAACTCCGTGCCGAGTCAAACTACCTCATCTAAACTAAAACGGAGGGAGTAATAATTGAGAAAGAGCTACATAGGCGATATCAACAACAACTAAACCTGTGTAATGGGATCCGGGTGTACAGGCGATAGTAAATTAGGATATTCTAATAGTAGAAATGCTTTAGATGTGTAAATAGGAGAAGAGAAGATGAAGTTACACGAAGCATGTCCATAAAGGTGTTGTCAAATAGCTGAGAAGGAATTTGGCTTCTGAATGCATCAGAAGGGCTGCATTATGGAAAGTGGATCAAACAACAAATTCAAAGAGTAATATAACAGCAATTATGAAACCTGAGCAGCATCAGGGACAAAGATGAGATGTTTACCCGACGAAGCTTGATGCTTGTGAAAGACAGAGATAAGACTGTATCACATATCTTAGCAGCAGTATACAGTGTTTTTGAGACAGTTTCTCTACCACTCGATGCAAGACTTGTACTATTGAGTAAAACCGTTCAGCTAAAGCACAGCAATAGCGTAGTCCTTCCTCTTGCATCAAAATTTTCATAACTATGAGTGTTGCAACCTGTGCAGACATTGAACATTCTTTTCATATTTTGATGTCAAGAATCAACATATCGTCAGAAACACAATTTGTAAAGCAGAGTGGAAAATCAGGAGTTAGCAAACATTTCTGAACCACCCTTTTCTCCCTTTCCCTGTGCAACAACAATCAATAAGATTTCAACATATACAATCCTATCCAGTGATATCAAAGCCGAAAAGCGCAAAAAACCTCTAAATAAAGTGTGGACTCTAATGTGTAGTCCAAGACTAATATTTATAAGCATGAATACCAAATATATGGAGAAAGAAATTGAAGAAAATTTATGATAAATTGAAATATCAATTATTTAATGTCGTCTCTTCGAGATTATGCTCATTAGCAAGCAAAAGTATGCCTTAGAGCCTTGGTGAAAACACTGAAGCGCCTGCTAAGCAAGACGAAGCGCTCAACATGTTTTGAGCCTCACTTCAAGGTTTAAGCGCGCCATTGATAACACTGATCCTGTCTGCACTATATTATCCTAGTTGTAAACTAATAATTCAACACCGAAAACAAATAAGGAACAGAATAAATATGTATCAGGCTAACCTTCCGCGACAATTCATCACCTAGATCCATGCAATGCAGGCACAAAGGAACCAGTTCTGTTTCCAGGAAAAAATAAAGGATCTCTCCACCATATGGATCATCAAACTGCATTAGCAAGCAAACTTCAGAATCAAATAATGCTATAAATGTATGATCAGTGGTCTAATTACCAATACAAAATCCCATATATGGCGCTGCGAATAAATGATTCAAGAAATGCAGATGGATACCTCAAGAAGAAAAAACAGATACTTGATTTAAGAACTGATTATCAGGTAGCCATCAGCCGTAACTAATACTTACACTATGTCTGGTTAAGGCATATATAAACAGTAAAGTAGCGTAACTACCGAACATCCAGTCTTGAAGAAAATTGAAACAAAACAAATGTATGGAATGAAAGAGTGACAACAATGGAGAGAGCACGCGTGTATTTGTTCAAATGGAAGAATACCTTTGTTAGAGAACCGATAACACCCAAGCTGGTGAGCCTTATAAACTCCAAAGGTTTGTCATTTCCATTTTTTCCATTAGTCTTGAGAAATGGGTAAAAATAAAATGGTATTTTAGCTGCAAAGAATAGTTACTAGATGAGTTAACTGTGTTCCTCAAACAACAATAGGAAAACGATTTGTAGTTCAGAGCAACAACAACAACAAAAAACCCAGTGAATTCCAACAAGTAGCGTATGGGGAGGGTGAGGTGTACGCAGCCTTACCCCTTGGAAGGTAGAGAGGCTGTTTCTGGAAGACCATTTATAGTTCAGAGCGATAAGAAGTATTGACAAAATGCAGAAACATTAGAGTTTGAGGAAAACTAGAGCATTAAAAGGGTATGAAAAGCTTTGCAAGCATGATCTGCATGCTTCACCACAAAAATGATAACGGAAGGAACATCTCCCATTTATGTTTGAAAAAAAATTAGAATCATAGCTTATAGTAATAGAACTTTATTTTGAACCATTATAGAGATGAAGCACAAGCATAGAATGAAAATGGACTGCAGCAAGGAGATTTGTTCCTCTACTCATTTATACAGGTATTTTGGCCTAAGGGTTACATTTCATTCAAATTTGTATCATTTCAAGAACTGACATATATTACCTTTTATGAGCTCCCTTCTTGTTTCTTGGTGATTTCCCATACACTGCAGAATACAACCATAAAAGAGTAAAGTGGATGCCTATCATGAAGTGGTAAAAACTGGTCTCAAAAATAAGTTATGTCAATGATATCATCAAATTCATTTCATGACCTCCCCTTCCTATCGACTGAACATCAAGGGGAACCTTGGCGTAACCGGTAAAGTTGCTGCCATTGTCAGGAGGTCACGAGTTCGAGTCGTGGAAACAGCCTCTTGCAGAAATGCACGGTAAAGTTGTGTAAATAGACTCTTATGATCCAGCCTTTTCCACCCCGCCCTGCCCACAACCGGAACTTAGTGCATCGGGCTGCCTTTTTTGAGACCATGAAAAAGATATTACTGATACTACTCAGCTGAACTTACATACAAAAATTTAAGGTAATCTCTAATGCGTTTCACTTGAGGCCTGGAAGCCAAGAAAATAAAGACTTCACATCTCAGATTTTCTTAAATTACAGATTTCCAGCGATTCCATGGACTAAAACAATTGCAGCAGAAAGCACATTGATCACCAAATCAAACAGGTATTGCATAAGTGCATAAAAGAGGTGCATGTCAAACACATAATTTACTACTCCCTCGGTCCAAATCCAAATTTATGTGGCGAACCACGAATTTCGAGCGTCAAACTTCTTAATTTTTACCGTGAGTTCGGAAATAGAATCTTTGAGATTTTTTGTAGTAAAATTTATATATTTGGAAACTAGGCAAAAATACTATAAGTCACAGTAATTAACAATTTAAAATATCTAAAATGGCATATGAAAAAAATAGTGTCAAAGAAAACTGTTTGACTCTGAATCCTAACTCCGCCACATATTCATTTCTGACCTGAAATAAAGCAAGGGTATTACACACTCGAGTTGACTCCTTAATAGATACCGTTGACGTTGCCAACTTCGGGTACACTGCTATCACTTCCTGAAATTAAGAGATAAATTAGGTTCTGACAACTTATAATTGCATATTACAACGTATTCTTCTAAAATTTTCAGCAAATCCATTTGACATTTGTTGCTGAAAGTTACAGTTGCTGGTTGCAGGAAAATTACAACTCAAAAGAAAAATAAAATTAATATTCATAATCATACATTTGTCTATTATGAAAATGATGGGTTCAACTTAAAACTTAAATATTCATTATCCAACTGAAGTTAGCTAGATGAGTGAAGATTAGAAAGAGGTATGTTATATACCTGTAAAAGTATGAAGACTGCATTGAAGGTGTTCCACAACAGCAAAGGTAGCTCTGTGCATGTGTCTCGCTTCTGAAATATATATAATAAGAAAAGTTTAGAGAGGGTTTGGATTAGTTTTTAAAATTTTTAAAACTTTTTTTAACATTTCGTAAAGTAAAAAAATATTTAAAATAAGTTAACAACGGCTTAAAATAAGTCAAAAATAATAAGTTGGACTACTCCAAACTTAGATATATGTTACAATATTTGCAAGGGAATAGAGGCATGAGTTCCCTGCACGTGCTTGATGCAGTTGCAAAATCCTAATTGCACAAATAGAAATTAGAGGACATTAATTCCTTAAACAATAAAGTTGGTTAGAATTATAACTAATAATTACAGTTTATAATTCTTTTGAGATGCAAGTGAACCTGTAAACTTTCTAGTTCAGCTCTAGTCAACCATTGGCTTATGGGTTGGGCTAGGTCAAACAAAAAAGAACGTGAGCTAGTCAATTTTCAAACAAATAATAATCGAAAAATAGTCAGTATTTATAAGATTATTAAAAAAACAATCACTATTTTATGCGAAGATAAAGTCTGAACAAAAGTATCGTAGCTAAAACACAAAAAGTTCTAACATAATATACTGAATTATGAAGCTCATGCGTATAAAGTTCCAATATATTGTGTTAGAACTCCAACATATTATCAAATTGCAATATATTATAGAATCTCATAATGTAAAAAGTTCAAACTCCAACATATTATGCTGGAATTTTTTCGAATTTTAAGAATATATTTATTTTCGATTACTTTTGAAACTGTGTCCAATTTTCAGTTACCAGTTATAAATCATGTTATTTCTGGCTTTCCCTCCCCCAAAAAAACATGAAAAAGTCAATTAATTAAATAAGAAATTAAAAGAACGGAACACCAAATAAATCTAAAGGAACACAAAGGAGTTTTTCCTTATTTGTGCTTCTGAAAATTTTAATTGCTTGTTCATGGGAAAACCCTCATTTTCTGTTTGTGATTTGTGAATGTTAAGTGATGATTATGTACACTAATTGTCCCAAAATTTAATTATTCACATCATTTTTGTTTAGTCCAAGGGCTAAAGTAAGGAGTAGTAGAACTTCTTCAGTAAACATTGGAAACTAATGTAATTGACCAAAAAATTACTATCTTACCGAGTTTTTTCTTTTACCTTTGTGCACCTACAAATCCATCTCGATTATAAAATTAAATAATTTTTTTAAAAACATATTATAAAGTGGTGACTTGCGGGTGTACATGTAGCCATTTTCAGGGTTGATATTCACTATTTAGAGATTAGACCGCACTTATTTGGTCCTGAAAATTTAAATTAGAAAATTAAAATTCAAAATACACTGACTAATTCCTAAATAACAGCTCTTCGGAGTGATTACCTCGTGTCATTTCTACACCTACTTAGGAATGAATTCGGCTAGCATTTTGCAAGCCCTTTCAATTGAGGATTGGGCTGAGCTCGACTGTTGAATTCCACAAAATTGCAGAAATATGATACCGCTTTTGATGGTCTTTAATTTTTGACATCGCTTTCCCCGTGGGCAAAACTTCGAGGCCAAACATTAAAAGTGCTGCCCATGAGATAAGCGAAGGATAACACTTGTTAAACTTGAAGTTCTGCACATGAGGGTAGCGCAGGGGCGTATGTAGTACATACGTGACGGGTTCATAACTTTTGATACAGAACATAAATTATGTGTTAAATTTATTAAAATTGCAACAAATAGTAGATTTGAACCCATAATTTTAAAAATATACTGAGTTCAATGCTAAAAATATTAAAGACTGAAGGCATAGAGTTTAAATCAAGTATCCGCCCCTGAGAATTCAATGTGGATTATAGCGATCATTGAAAGAGCAAAAGAAGGCATGAAAGACAACGGAGATGAACTTCCTTATAATACCTTTATATATATCTTCTCATGCACACACCGAACTATGACAAAATAGAGGACAAAAACACACAAAACAAATGGATAAACAAAATCTAACACGTACTCAAAATGCATATAAACACTAATTAGATATATATAAAACGTGTCACCTTAGTTAGTTGATTGATAACCTCTTCCCGAAGATTAACATCATTTAGTAATAACACCAACTGTTTTGGGGTTGCAGACGCCAAATCAAGACCCTCATTTTTCTGTGAAGAAGAAGAAATGTTGTTGTGAGGACGAGGCGGCAACGTTGGCGATGATGTTAATGTTGTTTCCATTTTATCTTTTGCTTTTGAAAACCTTCCAAATGAGAAAGAAGACACCAAAATGAGGCTTTTGATTTTTTTTTGCTGTAGAATTGTTTAGTGTTTACCTTTGAAAGAAAATGAAGAAGTTGCAGATTGACAAAGTTAGCTGTATTTATAGGAGGGGAGTGGGTGGTGGTGGGGGGTGGGGTGGTTTTGAATTTTTTCTTTTTTTTTTTTGCTCATGCAGATTCTTGTAATTGGAGGAGAAAGTCTAGATTTAGTTAGTAGTTAATTACTATTCAATAACTTTCACTTTAAATGATATGACTCTTTGATGTTTGATACTCCTTTCTTTTAAGTAAGAAATTTTAAGTTTTGTATACAAAAAAGTAAAGGATATATATTTACATAATCAAGTAGGTCTAACTTTTAAAAGCCAACTAGATGTTGTTTATAATAAAATATTACTAGTATCTATAGATTTAACTTCAGTGGTGGACCCACGATTTTGTGCAAGCGAGTTCAATCTTAGAAGTATATAACTTTAGTAGTAAAATAATATTTGTCAAGTGAATTCAAATAAATATTTGTACAAAATTTACACAACTTTAATCCTAATTTATATATACACACAGTATTATTTTTTGGTGAAGCGGGTTCAGTTGAAACCGCTGACCACTTAGGTCCGCCACTGTTAGTAACTTTGAAATTTTTTAAAAATGGATGTAATAGTAATAACGGGTTATACCTTATTGTGATTGTTTCTTGCTCATACTATTTAACTTTCTAAGCACTAGTTTAATCTTTTGCCACTACCCCTGTATAACACTTAATGTTAGTAATTAAATTGTGTTTGAAAGTAATCTATAAAAAAATAAAACCAAAACAATAGGAGAATTAAAATGTTCCGATCCCAATAGACTTAAGGAATTTCATCCCTTTATTGTTGTCCGATGTTATTAGATTTCCTTTCAGAATAAGACGGAATAACTATTTTATAATACCGACAATAAAAATTACAGAACTTTAGCGAACTCAACAAACGTCTGTAAATCACACTGGACACTTATATTTTTGCTTTGAAAAACTATGCAATATACAAAAGAGAGAGGGGAGATCAGAGTGTTTTCATATTAAAAATTACTGTTGAAAATAATAAATTTAAATCGACAATTTAACTAATAAAATTTCGCTTTAGAAAAAGGAAGCAAATTTTAGTATATTGGTCAATGCCGAGCAAGCAAGGCTCGACGACGACAACGTGAGGCACCACTTCTTCTCAACTCTTTCAAGAGATAGAAGATGTGTTTTTCTATATAAGCACGAGGATTTTCTTTTTATTTTCCGATGAGGGACAAAGTGTCTTAGTAGGGTGGGCGTTCGGGTAGTTCGGATTGAATACGAAAATTTCGGTTTGGATATTCGGTTTTTGGATTAAATAAATGACACATATAAGCTCGGATTGGATCGAATTTTTTAAGTTTAATTTTGAATTAAGCAGTTTGGATATTTCAGATTTTCGATTTTGAGCCTATAAATTAAGGTGTTTCTTCTTTTTCTCACAAAAAAATAAACATCAAAACAAAGTATTCTTGATAATTACTTAAAAAGTTCTTCATTCTCACCGCAATCATCCAAATAAATATTCAAGTAATGAAATCATTATCAAGAAAATACAACAAAGATATTAATAAGGCTGATAAGAAGTAGCAATAGTAAACATATGTCCTAATAAAAAATATTATGACAATAACTTAATATTAGTATTGAATATATGAGATAATATCTAATGGGTAGGGTATTGGACTTTTATTATATATGAAGTATAAAAAATCTGAATTGTCGGATATCCACCAATCTGAAATACCAAAACCAATATCCAATCCGAAATCTAAAATATTTAAGAAATAAATCAAAAATCCAATCCGTAATCCGAAAATCCAACCAAAAATATATAAAAAATCAAATTTCGGTTTGGATTTCGAGTTTGCCCAAACTAGTGCACCCCCTATGTCTTAGTAAAAGAAACACTTCAAAATTTTAGTTTCCCCTTCATTTATCATTCACATCTCTTTATTTTATTAGATAAAACTACAATATTTAAATTAGAATTAGAATTTTGAATTATGTGGTCAATTAACACCCGTTGTACAAAATGAGACGAAGGGGTTTAGGAGGTAGTTATTTTGGATTATTTAACGCATTTGAATGACCCAACTCTTGACCATTTCTTATTTAGGTGGTGTTTTTTGTTTGTATCTTTGATTTCAAAATAAAAGAAGAGTAAAAGAAAAATCAGTTCAATGTCTTTATTTAAAAGGGAACTAAATAGATAATTCCACACTTCGGACAACATATTACTCATTTTATTAACCAGCCGTCTCATAAATATTAGCCCTATATAATCAGAGATAGGTTGATAAAATTTTGTTAATTATCAAATTCATACATTGCACCTACGTATAATCTTGAAAGAAGAAAACATTCATTACATCGTTTTTTTTACAAAAAAAGTATTTATTTTTATATGTTAAGAAAATATTCATTTTAGGTGGTTTTCAGGTTATAACTTTTATTTTAGGTCTTTCATTAATGACCAAGGGCTGATATAGTATTTGGTCATAGGGTGTAATTGAACAATATTTAGGAATAAATGTGTTTATACTTAGCTTATGCTAACCATCAAAAAGTATTAGTAAATAAAATGACATTTTGTGTTTATGTTAAAATCTTGATCCAAATATATAGTATTTGGCATTGTTGTTACTTGTTAGTTCATCTTTTCAAATAGTATTAGAAAAAAGTTTAAAATTATGTGCAAATATAGAAAGATATATTATTTTTTATGAAAGGAACTAAAAACGAAACTGCGATCACATAAATTGGGATGGAGGGAATACTTAATTAAACTTATATATTCTATTGAAATTTGCACATTCAAAATGTAATATTTAAAATTTACAATTTATTAGTATACAGTTTAAAATTCCAAATATAAAAAAAATAATATTCTTTTTGAAAGGGACTAAAAACGAAACTGCGATCACATAAATTGGGAGAGAAAGAGAGAGTACTTAATTAAAGTCATATATGCTATTGAAATTTGCATAATCAAAAATGTAATATTTAAAATTTACAGTTTATTAGTATACAGTTTAAAATTTCAAATATAAAAAGATATTATTCTTTTTGAAAGGGACTAAAAACGAAACTGCGATCACAAAAATTGGAAGAGAAAGCGAGAGTAGTTAATTAAACTCATATATACTATAGAAATTTGAGCATTCAAAATGTAACATCTAAAATTTACAATTTATTGGTGAACTTGAAAAGATGAACTAACAACAATGCCAATGCCCCTGACTTGAGAATAGTTGTTGCTGGAATCCCATACTTCCCTTTAGCAAATAACCCTTTCAAAAATGGCCAAAATATGAAAAGTAGCCACATAATGCATACAACCTCTCCTAATCCCCATGCAAAATCTCTCCCTTGTTTGAAATCTAACATCCCAATGAAGACGGAAGTAAGGTTCAATAAGAGAATTGCAGTGCCAGGCACAAAAAATGGTGAATCATCAAATGTGAACCTTCCAATATTAGTGTCATCTCCATCATTTCCTTGGTCCTTTTTTGTAACTTCAAATGCAGTCTCAGAAATTCCAAGTAATTTTGTTGCTACACTTAGAATCCCAAATAGCCATGCAGTCATAGCATTAACTCTCCACATTCTTTGATTGTTCAACCATGCTTTTATTGACTCATTTACTCTAACATACTCCGATAAACCATACAGATTGTATATGATAAAGATTGATGCTGGTATAACCATACTTGGTTCATTTGCCTGCACATGTAGCAAATGAAGTTGATAGAGAATAACTTTTGAAATAACAACAACAACAGACGCAGTGTAATCTCACAAGCAAGGTTTGGGGAAGATGGAGTGTACGTGGACCTTACCGTTCACTTATGTGAGGTAGATAGACTGTTTCTGATAGACACTCAGCTCAAGTTTTTTTTTTGAAATAATAAATATATAATTGTATGTAAATCCATAAGTTGCTACAAACTCCATGTCCAGAACATTGTCATGTAGTTTTACTATTTTAAAGTTTGAAATCTATGGATTTTATAAATCAGGGCCGTATCCTGTATTTTTGCACTCGTTCAAGTTTGAAATCCATGACACTAGAGCTACTTTTCCAAAAAACGATTGAAAACTACTGGCTATTTTTGAAAACTGGTCCGAAAATGGCTAGCCCGTAAAGATATGTGTAATAGGCTAGGCCCAATATTCTCACCTTGGGTAAAAAGCTGGAATTGGTGATGAGGCAATAGGCAGGAAGAATAGCATAACAAACTTCAAAAATGGATCTCAAGGCCCATAGTTGGATATACAAATAAGCCATGCATTGCCTCAATTGAAGTTCTCCGAAAAGAGTTTCGATAATTGGGCTTTTACTGAAGAAAAGAATTTCTAAAAGCCCAGTAGCCCATCTCTTCTGTTGGGTCATTGAGACCGGCCCACCCGAAGGTGCAGATCCAAGAAAAGCAGGCGGGTCGGGTGTACAGTAAGCGGATCTCCAGCCTTTCCCTTGGATAAAAAGCCCAGTGAGTACATCCTCTGTTGCAGATCCATATAGCCAGCCCAACTGAGACATTTAGACCCAAATGAGAATAGGGCAAGCTACACATTTAGCCGGTTCGCCAAATTTTTTTTATTACATCCTCTAGCTAAATAGACAAATATATGAGTATAAAATTTCTCCCTTATTATTTCTGGGAGTGACTCTACTGTGCAGTGTCCCCAATGATGAGAAACTATACATTAAAACAATCAAGTCAAAGTGATACACAAACAATGTACAGTATTTTTTTTTTTTTAATACAATCAATATAATTTCACATGTAATAACAAGTTGTTTATCTTATTATACAAATAGGTATAAGTTCTATGCACGGGTGATGTAAGAAATTTACTTAATTAGGTCATTTAAAAGATAAATTGTAGGCAATTTTATTTAGTAAGTATTGATATTTAACTTGAATGAATGGTAAACGACCTGTTACAATATGTTAAGTTACATTAATAGTGTACAAATCTATTATACTGTCAATATATATAATTGATATCTTTGTCAAATTACTAATTTCACTTATAATGATCCATAATTATTCGTAGGTGATCTGATAGTATAAATTAAATTGTTACCTAAAATGAATCATTCTTACTGACCTTTTGACCCCAGGCAGTACCAAATTCATATCCACAGCTTCCAACTTGGTGTGCTTCCTCAATGAAACTTGAAAGAGAATCAGAATGAACTTGCTCAATAATATTTGATCCTGCTGTTAGAGTCTGAGCAATTGATGCTAATAACTTCTGTGATTTTCCATAAGTTTTTTGTAGATACTCATCCCTCAATTCTCCTAATTATCATGAAACACGTTTTGTACTTATTAAGCAGCCCGTTTAATATTATCGTGTAATGTTGACGGAGTAAAAATAAATAAATAAATTAATAAATTAATTAGTTTGCATACCAGTATTTATTTTTTCATTTGGTGACAAGCCATATATAATCTTTCGTCTATGGAAACATCCTGTTCCTTGATAAAATGGCCCTTGAATTCCAGCAATTCCTCTTCCCAAATACTATCAAGCAGAAGACAAATGTAAATAAAAAAAAAACATATAATTAATGACCCATAAAAGTTCAGTCTTAGAATGTAGTGTTAAAGAACATATAAAAAAAAAAAAAAAAAAAAATCAATCCAGAGAACATATATAAAGATCCGTGAAAGTTGAGTCTCAGAATAAACTCCCTCCTATCCATATTAATTGTTTCAAAAAAATTATCGTTCGAAAATCAAGGTTTAATTAATTACTTTTTTTCTTTTAATTTTGTCCTTTGTATTAAATGTTCATAAAAGTAAAACTATTGACTATGGCATAGAAACTTAAAAGTGAAAATATTAAATAAGAGTATAGTCAGTGGCGGAGGAAAGATCTCAACGAAGGAGGTTCAAAATTTTTTTTTTTTTTGTAGTTAGTGAGAATTGAACCTATGACCTTTTCAAGATTTTAAACCCCCTTGACCACTAAACTACACTTCTGAGTTGTATTAAGAGGGTTCAAAACTTAATATATAGAGGTAAAAAACAGATTTTGCCTTAGTGTAATTTTTCGGCGAAGGCCCTTCCGCCCTCCTAAATCCGCCCCTGGGTATAGTAGTCAATAAACCCTCTTATTAATAGTTTTTTAAGGGTCGTGTAAAACAGAAACACGACAACTAAAATGGACCCGAGGTAGTATAGTATTAAATAACTCGTGTTTTTTTTTTTTAAAGTGAAAGTTGAGTCTAGAAATGTAGTATTGAATACATATGCTATACGAATGAGAATAATTTACCTCGAGTAAGACTTTCAATTGATTACCATAAGGATCATCTTTCAATCCATCGTAGAAGTGTTGTGGAAATTGAACAAAACCACAGTCTTTTTCATCCTTAGCACCAACAAAATAACACATAGCATGTTGAACAACTTGTGGGTCATTTGCATACATGTCACAATCCACATTAAGCATAAATGGAGCATTTGTCATCAATCCAGAGACTCTAGTCTGTTTTGTCACCAATACAATACACGTAATTATACACAAAATAATTTAATAGAAAAAGTAAAAATTCATATTAAATAATCGAAAAATTGGTATGATATAAACCAGAACATTCATGGCGCCTGCTTTGAAGTGATGGGGATGTTTTGGACGCTTCTCTCGTGAGATGTAGACAACATGAGGCAAACCATCAGCAATACCCTCCTTGTTTTCCAATATTACCTTAATTTCATACATACATAATAACTTGAAATTATTACACATTGAATATTAATATAATATAACATGTTATCTACTTAATTTTTCATATCATCAAATTGTGTTTGTTATAAACAATGTACATGCTGTAAGCATTTAAATTTTGTTCTTGCCTACTATATAAATTCAAGATCAAGCTCGAATATTTTTGAATTAATTTCTCGATAAGAAAAATCAAAAAATTATAGAGATTGTACATTGATATTACTTAAATAAAATACTACAATTGTTACAAAAATTTTCCAATTTCAATTATGTTTCTCGACACAACTAAATATATTATTCCATGCATCTTAATCTGATGGTATAAAAAAGTGCAGAGAACTCATAGGTCCTCATATTATAATTGTTCATGTCATTTGGACTAGATTTTTTCCAGACTACTTATGCGTTCAATCACAAACAAGTAGGGATTAACTCTCGTCGCTGTTCTTGTTTACTATTTAAATTCATCTCAAAACAATATTTTAAAAAAAAAATGAAAAAGTATAAAAAGTTTTTTATATTTAATGCTAGCATAAAAATCTCAAGCGGCTAAAAGACTCTTAAAAGAAATAGAACCTAGAGTAAAAATATTAATATGACCAAAATAAATGCTCACAAAGTGGTATCGCTCATATAAATTTTTATATTAAATGTCTAGTTTTAAACTTTTAATTTGAGAATGGGGAATACGAAGAGAAAAAAAGAGAGGAAAATATCATGAAGACGAATAGGGAGATACGCAATTCATTGTGAGGATGCGTAAGCAAAATCTCAAATTGATTAATCCTAATTTTAAACAACAATGAATTGTTCTAATCGAAGTTGACCGAAAATGACATAACAGAGGGAGATAGTGACACACAGAATTGAGTAATGATTGAATAAGATTCGATTTTGCTTTTTACCGGGGGTTTTGGCGAGGGCTGCTCAATGTATATATTGATAGACACTTTGGTGAATATCTTAAATACATTATAAATAACCTAATATAACACGTTGAATTACACTAAAAGAAAATCGGTGCATGAATGCTTTAATATTCGTACAGTTTGAGAAAACATTATAAAAGAAAATTCATTATATTATCGATATATATAATTTAATTCCTATATAAAAAGATAAAATTAAAATTGAAGACCGAAGCAAATATCCTAATAATTCAGTAGAGAAAATTATCATAGTTTATGAATTTATTGATATAAAATAACCTCTATCAAATAACAAAAAATATACTATAACACTTTTCTTTATACTAATTATTTATATAATCTATAGTAACAATAATAATAATAATAATAATAGTAATTTAATATAAATTTGGGACCTTCAAATATTGGGGGCATAAGGCCGGCCTCACTGCCCAAGCCTTTAGGGGTTTGAGTCCTACGAATAAAAAAAATATTGAAAGGGAGCACAAAGTGAGATTAGTTGAGGATACCGAATAACAAATTGAAATAAAAGAACAAACGTAAAGCTTAGAACTGGTATTGAATTATTGAAATATTTTCTTTGTCGTCTTGTGGTATTTTTGAATTAGGAGGAGGAAATAAAAAAATTCCCAAAGAAATAAAATAAAAAGAAAAAGAAAAAGAAGCATAAATAAATGAATGAAAAACCTTTATAATGGTGGGATGGTTTTTGCTTTCAATTTTTGAGAAAACAGCAAAATCTCCTGCAAAATCACATGCATCTGCTTCTTGTGTACTTGCATCTGCTATCTTTTCAGACAGCTGTTTATATTCATCCTGCCATTTCCACACAAAAATAACTTTTTATAAGTTATTTCCTCCTGTTTTGTTATTTTCACACGTATTAAAAAATTCATCTTTTAATATTAATTAACAATAAAATTGACAATATTAACTCTTCACATAAATACTCCTAACACATGCTCTAACATTATTTATTCCAAGGACAATGTAAAAAAAATAATTAATTCATTCTTAAAATCTGTAAAAATCACTTACTTTGGACCGCAATTTACTACTTTTAACACAATTATTAGACCAGTACTCGCAATTCTTCTTTTATATTTGCAGCAACTTAATTACTACTTTTAGCACGATTATTGCACCCTATTGGCAATTCTTCTTTTATATTTCAAGAGGTCCAGTTCATTATTGGTTACTATAGACAATTAATTTTAGGAAGTACCTTCTATACGTAAATATCAATGCATCTTTAATTGACAAGCAAAAATTGGAAATTATAAAACTATGTCCAAAATACCCCCAAATAATTTACTTAAGTGTAAAATATTACTTTAACAATTTTAATTTATGTGAATCTATTTAATTGACGCCCAAATTTAACATGTAAATAAAATTTTTTGGTAACTTGTAATATTAAATATGCATAACATTAGTGTGGCTATAAAAGTTTGAAACTTACGGTTCTAAACATGCCATAATTATGTGACTTAAAAAGGTTTTCATGAAAGGAAAAAAAGAGAAGCTTAAATGTTAACTTATTTTTAAATTTAGAAAGGATTTATTCTTTTGGAAATGGGCTAAAAAATATCACATAAATTGAAAGATGAATTTTGGAATTTTTCGAAAATTTAAAAAACTTCAAAAAACTATTTTTCAAAATTCACTCACAAAACTTCAAAAACAACCCAAAATTATATTCATATCCAAACACAACTCTAATTTTCAAATACCATTTTTTATTTTTTTTTGGAATTTTACATGTCTTATGTCCAAAATTCCACTAAGTCATAAAATATAAATCTTGTTTATAACGAAAAGTTTCTTGAAAAAAACAATCCTAGAAAAATTGGGTAACAAAAAATATAAAATAAATGATTAATTAATAAACATACCTTCATCCTTTTCCAATGTTGGAGGAAACTTTGTGAACTATGTTGGGGTGGTAATGAGTTAGCACTAAAATATCGAGAAGGGGCTCTAACTGCAACATTATATTTCTTACAGAAAGGAACCCAAAGCTTAGCAAATTTGGATGCTTCAACAAGTGAATAGTAGGTAATAGGAGATGCAGCATCATCTGAGATATAGCAAGCTAGTTTATTAGCTGGATAGTCCACTGCTAATAACGATAGCATTGTGTTTACTGTTATAAGAGGCGGCTCTAGGACAGGATCTGCAGTTGTAATGAACATGTCTACTGCAGCAAACTCTGACGTTCTGCACATTTATATTGCCCAAGTTACATCCTTACAAAAATATTCAGAAAAATTAAAGCGTCAAAAAGTTACCTTTCCAAAAGGCGTAGAGGATATGTTTTTGGTTCCACTTGATTCCATTTGGTGCTAACGGTGAGAATCCAAAGGAAAGTGAACCATGACTCACATATAAGAGCTAACATGAATGCCAAATTTAAACCATCGTTTTTTAGAGAGAGGAGTCTATAGGCCAAAAGTGAGAACAATAGGAAAAGAATGAAGAGTTCAATTCCTCTTGAAATTATGTTTTTTCTACACTTAATTTCGTAAAGAGGCAGAGAAGGTGTTTTGGGCGCCATTGCTGAGAAATAGTATACAAACACTAACTTATAATTGGAAATGGGTTTTTCCTTCATGCTTGTCAACCCACATATTTATAGCTGAAAATAGCACGGCCTACTCAGTTTTCGGACTCATAATTCTAAAATGGTCACTGTTTGTAAAGTCATTCAAAAATAGTCACTTTATTTTGCTGAAACACAAAAAGTTTCTTCATAATATGCTGGATTATGGAGTTCTTGCGTATAAACTCCAACACGGAAGTTCCAGCATAAAATATATGCTAGATTATGAAGTTCTTGCGTATAAACTTTTAGCATATTATGTTGGAACTCTAGCACATTATGAAATTCTAGCATATTATATTGAAATCTCAAATGTACAAAATTCGAACTCCAGCATATTATGCTGAAAATTTTCTGAATTTTTAAAGATATTTTTGTTTAGATTATATCTTTAAATAAAAAAGTTGCTAAATTTCGATTAATTTTTAAAGAAAATAAAGACTTCACATCTCAGATTTTCTTAAATTACAGATTCCAGCGATTCCATGGACTAAAGCAATTGCAGCAGAAAGCACATTGATCACCAAATCAAACAGGTATTGCATAAGTGCATAAACGAGGTGCATGTCAAACACATAATTTACTTAACTGCAAGAGATTCAGTTAAGTAAAGCAAAGAATATAGAACAGTTAAGTTTGGTAGTTCGAGGAATATATTAGAGGACAGAAATTAGTTGACTAAATATATCATGATTCGTATTGTTTCAAACAGTACAATTTGACAAATCTTGAAACCATATCTAGAAAATTGTCTTCTTCCCTCAAAACTTTGTTGAGAAAATGACACTTTAATTTCAACAAAAACATTCTAAATGTTTGTGAATAAACCTAGCTAACTCCAATTAATATTTATTACTTACCATTTACTTCAACAGGTGAATCAGTACGTAACATGCCAAGTATATATATGATACTCACTAACTCAGGTAACAGATAAGAAGGTATAATTATATGAAATCACAACTTATGAAATCACTCTTAAATAAGAAAAGTGTGTGATAACTAACAATGACTAAAATAATAACAATCCTAGGTAGACAATTCGGACACTTAGATACAAAGTCTGCCACACCTCTTTTCATACCGTTCCACAAATAAACTTCTCGGAGATCTTGATATATTTTCGTAGAACCTGGGTGCACGGAATACCTGGAACTGTGAGCTTCCGCCATCACCCTCTCCCGAAGATTATCTATATCAGGAACACATAGCCTTCCCTGGCACCGCAAAACACCATCATCGCTTCCAAGTGAAAATGCCGAAATCTTGCCATTCAAAACTGTCTCCTTCAACTGCGCCAATGCTGGATCAATAAACTGCTTCTCCTTGACTTCCGCTATAAGTGATGATTCTGCCCCATTATGCACCATGACTTTCCCCTCATCTGAGGTCGAGAGACAGACCCCCAGACTAGCCAATTGACAAACCTCCCGAGCCAACGGCCTCTGATCTTCCTCCAAATGAGCCAGACTACCCATAGACTTCCGACTGAGAGCGTCGGCCACTACATTTGCTTTCCCTGGATGGTACAGAATGTTCATATCATAATCCTTAAGCAATTCTAACCATCGCCGCTGCCTTAAATTCAACTCCTTCTGCTTGAACAAATATTGGAGACTCTTGTGGTCTGAGAACACGTCCACATGGACCCTATACAAATAATGCCGCCAGATTTTTAATGCAAACACAACTGCCGCGAGTCCTAAATCATGTGTCGGATAATTCTTCTCGTGATTCTTGAGTTGCCTGGAAGTATAGGATATAACCTTCCCGTGTTGCATCAACACACATCCCAAACCAACCCTCGAAGCATCGCAATAAATCACAAATCCCTCCGTGCCTTCTGGTAAAGTTAACACCGGTGCTGAAGTCAATCTTGCTTTCAATTCCTGAAAGCTCTTCTCACAAGCGTCGGACCATTGGAACTTAGTTGCCTTCTGTGTCAATTTAGTCAATGGGGAGGTGAGGGTAGAGAACCCTTTCACAAACCTCCGATAATACCGGGCTAGACCCAAGAAACTGCGAATCTGCGTCGGGGTCGTTGGTCTAGGCCAATCCTTTACCGCTGTGATTTTCTGGGGATCAACCTTAATCACTTCTCTGGAAACAACATGACTAAAAAATGTGACTCCAACCAAAATTCACATTTTGAAAACTTGGTATACAATTGGTGCTGATGAAGAGTCTGCAGAACTGCCCTGAGGTGATTAGCATGATCTTTCCGACTTCGCGAGTAGAAAAGGATGTCATCAATAAAAACAATCACGAAGGAGTCAAGAAACGGTTTCAAAACCCGGTTCATAAGATCCATGAAAGCCGTTGGAGCATTGGTCAGTCCAAAGGACATTACCAAAAATTCAAAATGGCCATAACGAGTTCTGAAGGCGGTCTTAGGAATATCCTGCTCTTTGATCTTCAACTGGTGATACCCCGACCGTAAATCAATTTTGGAGAAGAACCTCGGACCCTACAATTGGTCGAACAAATCATCTATCCGAGGCAATGGATACTTGTTTTTGATAGTGACTTTGTTGAGCTGCCGATAATCAATACACATCCGAAGCGACCCATCCTTCTTCCTGACGAAAAGAACCGGAGCGCCCCACGACGACACACTCGGCCGAATGAACCCCTTCTCTAATAAGTCTTTCAACTGCTCCTTTAACTCCCTCAACTCTGCTGGCGCCATTCTGTATGGTGGAATAGATATTGGCTGCGTATCTGGCAATACATCAATCCCGAAATCGATCTCTCTATCTGGCGGAATCCCTGGAAGCTCGTCCGGAAATACTTCAAGAAACTCATTCACGACTGGGACGGACTCGGGGGCAGACACTTCTGAAGTGGTGTCCGCAACCCGGACCAAATGATAAACACACCCCTTTTTAATCATCTTCGAGGCCTTAAGGTAGGAAATAAACCTACCCTTTGGCACCACACCATTCCCTTTCCACTCAATAACTGACTCATTAGGAAACTCCAGTCTCATAATTCTGGTTCGACAGTCGAGTTTAGCGAAGCACGAGTAAAGCCAATCCATTCCCATGATAACATCGAAATCTACCATCCCTAGTTCGATAAGATCGGACGTGGTATCTCGACCACACACCGTGACAACACAATTCCTATAGACTCGTGCGGCTGTAATGGAATCACCAACCGGAGTCGACACAGAGAACGGCTCATGAAGCTGTTCGGGTTCTATCCCAAAACTTGAAGTAATAAATGGGGTAACATAAGACAAGGAGGACCCCTGATCAATAAGAGCATAACAGTTAAGGGCTTGAACAACCAGAATACCTGTAAGAACATCTGGAGAAGCCTCCGCACTCTGGCGACCACTCAAAGCATAGAACTGGCTGGGTCCACCTCTACCACGAGCTCCACCTCTAACTGCACCACGCCCTGCTGGAGTTGGAGGACGTACTGAAGATGCGGCGACTAAAGAACCGGACGGCTGAGCAAAACCAGTACCCATGCCGTGACTGGGCGCACGACAATCTCACCGAATATGACCTCTCACCCCACACCCGTAGCATACCGGGATATCCAGGTAACAAGGCTCGGTATGGAATCTCCCACACTTAGGGCATGGAGCCCTCCTCTGCTGATGGAACCTCCCTCCTAGACGACCAGATTGATGGGGTATCCTACTGTCTAATCCTGGTCCCCAACGTCTGCTCTGCTGATAATGGTGCACTGGTGGCGATGCACTGGATGAGGACTGAGCATAAGACTGGGATGGCCTTGATGGTCCTCTCCCCTGAACTGGTCTCCCTCCTCCAACTGAAATCTCCCTCTCCGACCTTATCTTCAATTTTCTAGCCTCCGTGGCCTTGGCGAATCCCACTATCTTACCATAATTCATGTCTGAGTGCAAGGAAGCTGTAGCAGCTTCATTCACAACCAAAGGACTGAGGCCCTGAACAAACCGTCGAACTCTGGCACCCATAGTCGATACCAACCGAGGAGCGTACTTGGACAACCTCACGAACTCCAGGTGGTACTCTTACACACTCATACTACCCTGCTTGAGAACCTCAAACTCCGTAGCACGGGCGGCCATAGCCTCGGCAGGCAAGAAATGATCCATGAAAGCATCAACGAACTCATTCCATCTCGCCGGAGGACTTCCCTCCTCAAGGAAATTCTACACATCTCGAACCATGAATACACTGCTCCCCTCAGCCTGTAAGATGCTAACTCAACCCCCTCTGTCTCTGTAGCCTTCATAACCCGAAGCGTCTTGCACATCTCATCTAGAAAATCCTGCGAATCGGCCTCCGGATCAATACCTGAGAACTCTGGAGGGGCCAACCGTAGACTCTGGTTGACTCTGGAACCGGTGGAATCTCCTCGCTAGAGGATGCAGGGACAACATGAGATCCTTGGGCCTGAGCGGCCACTAACTGAGTCAACATATGAATAGCTCCCCCGAGGTCCCCATCAGAAGTACCGGGACCCGAAGCTGGAACCGAAGAAGGATTAGGAATACCATCGGAAGGGGTTGCAGCACCCTTTGCCGCAGCAAGAATATGAACACTCTGGTCTAGAACAGAAAGGCCAGGTGGATTCAAAGTCGGGGACTCGCTCTCACCCGCACCATCGGGTACAGATTTCACAGCCACACTTAGGGTGGCATCGGCCTATAAGCCGAGCCGAGCTCTCTTCTTTGGTGCCATTACTGAAAGTTTTGGAACAGAGCATGAGTTAGACGAGAATATTTTCACTTTCCACTTCACCGCACGATATAGAATAACAATGAAAAGGGTGTTTCCTAAATGTCCATGTAGCCCCCTAAATATAGATGTGGTCGACAACACACTGATAAGAAGGGCTCTACTAGACACGCCTCCGAGACATCCTAAGACACTTTTAAAACCTTAGGCTCTGATACTAAGTTTGTCACGCCCCAAAATCGAGGGACGCGACCGACACTCAACCGGGTGACCCCAGTCAAGCGAACTTGATTTGCCTTTCCTATCCCACGCGTTACCCCATGATTTCAAGATACATCATTCAAGTAAAATAGCCATTTATAACTTAAGCATAAATTTCCAACTTGAATTCACTTCTACTTTTTATCATTACTAACACATGATACCAAATACTTACAAAATACATACAACATTAAAAACGTGGACCACGATTCCAAACCGTACGCTTACTACCCAAAATACATATATACTTTTCCCACATTGTGTCTACGGAGCCTCTACAAGTATAAAAGATTTATATACTACTTGCCGACAACAAGTCCCCGACTATACCTTACACTACACCATAAACTCAAATTAAGGTGACATGAGCCACACGTGGCCCCGGGAGGAAGTGGGGCTCATCAGAACAGCTGACGGAAAGGAGAGGAGGCACTACTTATGGTGGGCTGAATTACCTGCTATAGAACCACCTACATTTATATAAGAAAATGTAGCGCCCCCGGCAAAAGGGACATTAGTACTGTGGAATTGTACTAGTATGTATGAATAAACTTTATCCCATGCACAATCAAACAATACACAAGTAAGAAACAGGAATAGAACCAATCAATCGATGCACGCGGAAAAGAACAACCAAATCATCAAGTTTCACAATCTCTCCTTTTCCCCCTTTTAACATACCGTATTCAAGAGTTTCCCCGATTTTTCATTTCGATGGTGATAACGATCACATTCCGTCCTTATTACCTCGGCCACCCTTATTACCTCGGCCACCTTATCAAGCTTATTGCTTTGTGTTGCGGCGTGCAACCCGATCCCACCTGATAATCATATTTCATAACAGCAACCACAAACAATTACATCACAAGAATCATCACTTCAAGGAATACAAGTTCCTATCAAAAATTTATGTATTTGAGCACATTATCAATCTCTCGTTCATTACACATCAAACACCTTTCACAACTTCATACAGCACAGTAGCATGACAATCAACCATGGAAATCAGAGAATAGAATCTCACCCCTCAACACAACTGAACAATCAATTCACATATTTCCAAACAAGGTATACATACCAAATACCCGGACCCAACAAGAGGATTCTACGAAGGTTAAAGTTAGCCATACATACCTCGAATCAGGATTTTTCCTTAATTTCTATCTCAAATCACCGGGCCTTCTAGCACCTTCAACCTAATTCATAATGCGGCACATTTAAACTTAGAATTAGGAATCATGAACATGTATCGAACTCATTTGAGCTTTATATCAAACACTAGGTGTTCTTTTTAGATTAGAGAACCCTTCTTTAGTGAAAGATTACCCCAACCTATTTTTCTTAACTAGATTACGACAGATTGGGTACATGAATGCAAGGTTCTTAACCCCGTCTTCATGAACTATCCTACCCATGTTTCATTTTAACAAGATCTGGAAATTTAGGGTTAATGGGGTGGAAGCTTACCTCTTAGAGTGAAGAAATTTGTGTTCTACTTGATTAGTTCCAAGCTTGAGTGATGAAGGAAGACCAATTTGATGAAGTTGAGACTTTCTCTCTCTAGAACCCACTCTTTCCTCTCTCTAATATCCCAGAAAAATGGTTAAAAATGAAGGGGAGGGGTATTTTTAATGGACTGGGGTCGGATTTTAAAATTAGAAAAATAGAAGCCCGACACAAGAATGCGGTCAGGAATGCGATCGCATTCCTGACCTGCGGACCGCATAATCGACCGCATAATGGCCCTCAAGATGGGCCAAAATTCGAAACACACTGCCCAGGTATGCGACCATTGTGTAGTCCGCATACACGTTATGCGATCGCATGATGTGTCGCATAACTTCCCTCCTAAAACCAAAGGCAACAATGCAACAACTATGCGGTCCGCATAACTGAAATGCGATCGCATATTGGACCGCATAGTTTACCTCTAATGGGGCAGTGATCTGCCCGTGTATGCGACCATTATGCGGTATGCATACACGTTATGCGATCGCATAGCGCGTCACATAACACCTATTTTCCGGAAAATTTTACTCTTTAAGTCTCGGGGTACTTTTTACTCAATTTAGGTCCGTTTTAAAAATTTCCACAGTAAAAACAACTCGGGGACTCATTCGGGAATTATTTTAAAACGAGAAAATATTACGGGTCTTTACAATGTCGATGACAATTTGTTGCGACCAAACACACCCACACAAGTATATGTGATTGTTAAGTAATAAAATAGTGAGTAGAGTATCGTCCCACGAAGACTTATGATTAACTTTTGACAGATTCAACTCAATTAACTTATCGATTCAAGAGATTTATCACAAAAGATATAATTAACTAAGTTACTACCTAAAATACTAATTAATGAATTAACTAGGAAATCAACCAACACAAATAGTAATTTCGACTAACAATCAATAGGAGAGGATATTCCACGGTCACGGGTTAGCTAATAATCGTGTCATATTCTTGGCTTAAAATGACTAAGTGATTTATCTAGATTGTTGCTTGACAGGGTTGATATTACTCATAAGAATCTTTCGAGTTCTTATTCGCCTATTCAAGTTAACTTAATGCCTATATGTCTATGGAATCAAGATTAACAAGAATGCATTCACAATTCCTGTATTTCAACGAAGCAAGGCAAATAGGTATATGTCTATCCTAATTGCGAATCCTTTCCCCGATGCCCAGGTTCAAGAACATGCTCTATTTAATTCTACACGCAATCTAAAATTCCCACTTTCAAGTTCAACTCTAGATTCGTAGATAGTATTTCACTATTAGCTACTCAGTAAAATAATTAAGAACAGAATTAAATAAACAACCCAATATAATAAAATCAAATTTGTCAAATTAAACTTTAAATACAACATTCATGTTTCACCCATGACCCTAGAATAATAGGGTTCTTAGCCACACATGTTCATACAATCATCAAAAATAATGTTTTCAAACATAAAATCACTGAGTACTAGAAAAGATATAGAAGAATTGATCAAATACGGGCTCCCAAGTGTGTTGCTCTTTTGTTTCTCTCAAAAAATCATGCTCTCCCCTCAAAATTGAGTTTACACTTGCTTTTATACGTGTTGGGTAGGTCTAGGGTCGAATTAACTGAGTCCCGGTCGAAATAGGAGAAGTTCACGTCATCGGCGCCCTGGATAGCGCCAGGCGCCCACCAGGGCGCTACTCCTAATTTAGGTACCGCGCACAGCGCCACAGGTGGTGCTGGGCGCTGCCTGTGGCACCCAATTTTGCAATTTTCCCGGTTTCGTCCGTTTTGGCTCTAATTTCGCGCGTTTCGCCCCCAATTGATCCCGAATCATTCCTACACATAATAACACTTTAAAGTAATATAAATCATCACATTTAACATCTAAAACTCACGAAACAAAAGTAAAATACGAGACAATATATATAGAAATATATACACTTTAAGCTAAACATCACAATTTTCTCTTGTTTCCATATTTGGAATAATAAGAAATTCACTATTTTGCCACGGAAACATTTCAGCACTTTTGGGGTAGTATGGTTTGAATATAAATTATGGTGAGAGTTAGTTATCTTGTTATTATTTGTTATTGATTGTTTGGTATGTTGTATTAATTTTAAGATTGTTAATTTTATTATTTTATCCTGCAATAACATATTTTAGAATTATTATTCTACCATTTTAAAAGTATAAGTTATCTCGACACTATTTTTAATTTTAAAATAACTTATCCTAAGGTTAATAACTAAATAAAGGATAAAGCAGTATTAATTTTTATTCTAAAATTATTTTTACTTATCTAGAAACATATTGATTTAAGAAGTGTTAGTTTTGTAAGTATATCGTAATCTTCGATAGATGATTCATTTATGGTCCAAAACGCTCAAGTCTTACATGTGTACACCACATTACGGACAACCATCACTAATGTATACACTACAAAGGAAATTTTGATGCATCCATATACGACAATATGGTAACCAAATACTCATAATTTGGACCTCAATATCACAAATTTGAATCTAACTATAGTCTACGTGCTCAGTTGGATTTCTCTCTTTCCTATTAATTAATTCCTTCGGTCTATAATAAGTGATTTTTGTGATTTTCTTTTTATAGTTTAAAATAAATAATTTTTTCAGATATTAAGAATGAATTAATTATTTATTTTTTTACATTACTTTTGGACTAAATAATGTTGGAGTATATGTTAAGAGTGTTTATATAAAAAGATAGTAAATGTTAAAAAAATTAACTTTTATTCCAAATTTATGTTAAAAGGTAGATACCTTGATCGATCTGTGTAAAAACATCTAAAAAATTACTTATCGTAGACCGGATAAAATATGTCAAAAAAAAAAAATTATATTAAAGATTGATTCTAACTAGGGTTTATGGTCTAGGATTTTTCAGCTTTTTTTTTTCACAATATTAGAATTTATAAACTTCTTCTAGAACTTTGCTCGCTTATACCAAACTTATATGGTGCCCCCAAAAAAAGGAAAAAAAAGAAAAAGAAAGAAAGAAACACTTGTTTCTTGTTATGATTGATACTAGTAGCTTTCGTCTGTTGTAGATGAAAAGAGATAGCCATCTATTTCAAGGAAGGTTAGCCTCATAATTTTTGTGTTTAATTTTGCAAGACTAGGTGCATAAACGTGCAAAACAAGAGCAAAAAGCATAGAGGGACCATTAATGAGAGAGAGTGCAGTAATTCTCAACACAACCTAAAAATTTTAGGATCAATGAGAGATTTCTGGCCATACAACTTCTTTTTGATTATCTTCTCTTTTATTATTTTATTTTTCTGCAGCCAAAAAGCAGACGGCTATACGTTTCTCATGTTGTCATGCATGATGTATATATATAGCCCTACAAGTTACTAGGAGTATCGGTCAGGGGCGGAGGCATAGTACTGAATGCGAGTTTGGCCGAACCCAATAACTTTTGTTTAAATTATGTATTTATCTTAAGAAATTCATTGAATATGTAAAACATATTAATTTAGAATGAAAGGATTACAATTCCGAACCTATAAGATTCAAATCTTGACCCCGCCTTTGATATCAGTAAAGGTAATACTTGGAAGGATTTAAGCTACTCCATATATATTTGGCAGTGTGAATTTACATTGTCAATAGAGGTAAACATTTTATAAACTCTATTTTTTTTAAATTAGCGATCTTATAATAATGGATGTTATATGTTGTTGAAGGTGCGGGGGTGGGGGGAGGGCTCCAATCCATTGAATTATTCGGCTATATATTGATGCAAAAGATTTATAGAAATCTTGAACTCTATTTTGAAAGGCTGTAGAAATCAGAAAATGATTGTCCTGTATACCTAATAAAAGGAGAATATCTTATCATAATTGTCAAGCATATAGTAATTGAGTAATTTCTATAACCCCTATTTCGACAAAAAATAAAATAAAATATAATCTTACACGTAAAATTTGGGAAGGTAATATATACATAGGCTTTACCCTTGCTGTTAAAAAGAAGTGAAAATAGGAGTTGAGCTTCTAGGTCATGTCCCCAATGTAGTCAGAACTCTATTGGAAGTACAAAAAGTGAAAAATTTGTTTGTTTGTCCCAAGTTGTAGTAGCAAAATACGAGTTGAGCTTCTAGATCTTGCTTCTAGAGTGATAAGGACAAGCAAACAAATTCTGTTTAACTACGTATGCATGTTTCTTAGTTATTTATATTTTATTACCAAATATTAGGTTCTAGACCTAATATCTGTTTATGCTTTGGATATGGACTGAGTTCTCATTATCAACTGTCAAAATAGATACGGTCGTCTAACAAGTAAAAGTTGAGCAGGGTATTCTATTTGGTCGCCCTCATTTAATTTATATCCATTTTTTAAACTTTTTTAATTTGTACTTATTTTTTTAAATAACTTCAGCTCCCCTTTCCCTCGCTGAGCTGAAGTTCACCAGTTAAGCTGAAGTTCGCTAGTTATAAAGACAAAACTTCAGCATACGGGGCTGAAGTTCCTCAGTTATAAAGACAAAGTTTCCCAATTACGAACTTCAGCTCTAGAGCTGAAGTTCCCAAGTTATAAAGACAACGACTTCAGCATACGGGGCTGAAGTTCCCCAGTT
>ML395030.1:0-17773 GCA_005239525.1 Nicotiana knightiana | reverse complement strand
CCGTATGCTGAAGTTGTTGTCATTATAACTTGGGAACTTCAGCCCCGTATGCTGAAGTTCCCCATTTACAAAAGACAAAACTTCAGCTCTAGAGCTGAAGTTCCGCAGTGTAACTGGGGGAACTTCAGCCCGTATGCTGAAGTTTTTGTCTTTATAACTGGCGAGCTTCAGCCCCGTATGCTGAAGTTCCCCACTTACAAAGACAAAAACTTCAGCTCTAGAGCTGAAGTTCGTAATTGGGAATCTTTGTCTTTATAACTGAGGAACTTCAGCCCCGTATGCTGAAGTTCCCCACTTACAAAGACAAAAACTTCAGCTCTAGAGCTGAAGTTTTTGTCTTTGTAAGTGGGGAACTTCAGCATACGGGGCTGAAGTTCCTCAGTTATAAAGACAAAGATTCCCAATTACGAACTTCAGCTCTAGAGCTGAAGTTTTTGTCTTTGTAAGTGGGGAACTTCAGCATACGGGGCTGAAGTTCCTCAGTTATAAAGACAAAGATTCCCAATTACGAACTTCAGCTCTAGAGCTGAAGTTCGTAATTGGGAATCTTTGTCTTTATAACTGAGGAACTTCAGCCCCGTATGCTGAAGTTCCCCACTTACAAAGACAAAAACTTCAGCTCTAGAGCTGAAGTTCCCCAGTGTAACTGGGGGGACTTCAGTCCCGTATGCTGAAGTTTTTGTCGTTATAACTGGGGAACTTCAGCATACGTGAAGTTCCCCATTTACAAAGACAAAAACTTCAGCTCTAGAGACAGCATACGAGGCTGAAGTTCCCCAGTTATAAAGACAAAAACTTCAGTATACGAGGCTGAAGTTCCCCCAGTTACACTGGGGAACTTCAGCTCTAGAGCTGAAGTTCCCCATTTACTAGAGCTGAAGTTCGCAAGATACTTCAGGCTCGTCTACTAGAATGCTGAAGTTTTGCGTGATTTCCTTTACTACTTCAGCCCCGCATGCTGAAGTTATGCGCAAAAGCGGGTATAGATGCAATTTTTTACAAAACGGGTATAAGTTAAAACGTGGCATAAAAAGTGGGTACGGATGCAAAAGCCCCGTCTAACAATAAATACTGCCCAATATTCAACCTCACAAAAGAAGTACTAGTAGACCTGTCAAATGAGCTGGGTCGACCCATGAATTAGTCCACATAATTCATTAGAATTGACCCTTTAATCAGCTCATGACCCACAAAATTCTAACCGGATCAACCCATTAATTAAGGGGTCTGGGCCAAGTTAAGGGGTTACGGGTCCAGGTCGGGTCAATAGATTTTGATTAATGGGTCAAATCCGGACCGGACCGTTAAGGCCCAACGGGCCAAGAGTCGACGGGTTCGGTTCCCGGTCGGGTCGACCCATTTAACAGTCTAACTTATACTACCAGAATAACTTGCTCATTCTTTTCTCTGCACTGCCCAAATGCCAGTTTTCTAAAACTTCATGATATTCATTTCAATATTCATTACCCAGGAAATTCTTACCTCACATAGGAAGCTATTCACACGGCCACAAAATTAAAATTTTCACTAAGGGGATTTAAAAATATAAAAAAATAAACAAATGAAAAATTAAGGGGTTTCAACATCTAATATATATACATAAAAAATAATCTTGACCTTATATATGCAGTATAATTTTTCGGCGAAAGAGATTCAAATGAACCCGCATCACCTGAAATTTAATTAGAAGAAGTTCTGAAAAACTCTCTTGATGTTTTTAAGAAATTTCCACTAACATATGACCCCTTGAAAACTAACATCATGTTTCAAAGTAGGGACATGGAGGTGAATCGTAGGTGCTATTGCAGGGTTATTTACACAAATAGGATTTTTCGTGTCACCGATTAGATTTTAACCCCATTAAGAAAAGTCTTGGGAAAATAACCTCCGCATCAAAATTTGGACTCCTGGTGATCGCCAGGTTCTGATTGTCAGAATTTTTTAGTATGTGTGGCTGAAAAATTCTGGCGATCTTGCACAGGTAAAAAATATGAGGGGCTAATAAACCAACATATTCTTTACTAGGGACAAATTGCGCAATTTCATGGCTATCAAATATGGAACACCCAATTTAAAAGGCCTATCAATCAGGCCAACCGTGGGTTCTATTGCATGTGGAAAGCCTAGTTCTGAAGGCCCATCAATCAGGCCTACCATGTTCTTTCATCTCAAATAGAGGGGACATATGCACAAGCATGCTGAACCAAGAGGACCGGTATTTGAATTTGTCGAGATTTCAGATGTGAATCGAGCTCCACATCTCCTCCAATAGAGGATTCAGAAGTTTGTAGAAGGAGATCGTATAGAGAGAGAAGAAGAGCTACTGAGAATATGTTAAAATGTGAAAATGAAACTATATTCGATGTATTGGGTACTGTTCAATATATATACATGTGGAAATTTCCACTAACTAACTGATTTGTATACTAACACTAACTAACACTACTAACTAATGCTGACTCAGCACAATTACACAATTACAAGAAGATAACTACTTAGTCTTAATACCCCCCTCAAGTTGGATGTGAGGAAATCACACCCAACTTGCCAAGAACAGAGCAATGCTTGATCCCAGTGAGAGCTTTGGTAAGCACATCTGCAAGCTACTGGCTAGTACCAATATGGTGCAAAGAAATGAGTCCTTCCTGAAGTTTGGTACGCACGAAGTGGCAGTCTACTTCAGTGTGCTTAGTCCTTTCATGGAACACAGGGTTCCTAGCAATGTGCAGTGCGGAGAGGCTATCACAGTGCACAGGTATTGGAAAACAAATTGACACAATGAGTTCTTCAAGCAGTCTTGATAGCCAAACAAGTTCACCAACAACTTTTCTAAGAGCTCTGTATTATGCTTCTGCTGATGAGAGGGATATGGTTTCTTGATTCTTGGATTTCCAACTGATGGGGCTGCCACTTAAGAACACAACATGACCAGACACCGATCTTCTAGAATCAAGGCAGGCTGCCCAATCGGAGTCACAATAGGCAACTAGTGAGAGATCATTTGCATTGCTGAAATATAGACCCAGAGTAGGATCCTTTTTCAAGTACTTCAACATATGATAGGCTCCCTATAAGTGGGGCTCCTTAGGATCTTGAATAAACTGACTGAGATGTTGGACTCCATATGCTATGTCTAATCTAGTGTTAGTGAGGAAGTTCAATTTTCCAACCAACTTTCTGCAGAAGGTAGGTCAGACAATGGAGCCCCCTCTTTTGCTTTCAACTTTACTGTAGGATCAAGGGGAGAAGTGAAGGCTGGGGAATAAATACACTCATATTCCTTCAACAAGTCCAAAATAAATTTTCTTTGTGAAATGATAATGCCATCTGATTTGTAAAGAATTTCCAGTCCTAAGAAGTAATGTAACTGCCCCAAGTCTTTAATTTTGAACTTGTCATGTAGGAAGTCCTTGAGCTGGTTGATTTCTTTAGAGTCGGTCCATGTGAGAAACACATCATCTACATACACTACAACAAAAATAATGTAATAACCCCATTTTATGTGGAATAAAGAGTAGTCATATGTCACGACCCAAAATCCCTAAGGCCGTGATGGCACCGGACACAAGGTCAGGCAAGCCAAAACATTAATTTATTGAAATAACTTTCCAGTTTTTAACATTTTCGAAATCGTTACTTTCTCTTGCATCTCATAATCAAACAAATAAATTTTTGTAAACTTAAATATGATAGCACATCAATTTAATTTAATGAAGTAAATCCCAACACGTCCCCAGAACCTGGTGTCACAAGTACATGAGCAACTTCTATGAATTTTACAAATATTACAAAGCCTGTCCGAAATACAACTGGACAAGGAAATTTAAAATGAAATAGATACATTATGAAGGTGACTCTGTCAGCTGCGGATCGCCTCTGGAAGATGCAGCTCGCCTAAGTCTCTAAATCCTCCACATTTACCATGAAGGTACCCGTGCAATAAAATACACAGCAAGTGCAGCATGAGTACGAAAACAACGTGTACTCAGTAAGTCGCCCGCCTAACCTCAGAGAGGTAGTGACGAGGGGGAAAATTAGACTCTTACTAAGGTCCGACAATACAACATGTGACAGAATATGATGAAATACAATAGACATTAAGGACAGCGAGCAACAAGTACGTAGCAAATAACGAAATCCCGATAATGACTGAAAGAAACAACAAGGTACTAAAATCTCCTTTTTAACAAATACCTGACACTCCAGTTACAAGTGACTCAAAACTCAAGTGACCATACACATACCAGGACAACACAACCGGCCAGAGTCATAATGGTGGTCATAGGGACTGGGGTCATAAAGCTATCCCACGATCGCGAATCATACGTGCGACTCGCGTGCTGACTCGATATAATAATAAGCTATACCACGATCGCGCATCATCCCTGTGACTCATGTGCTGACTCGATATAATAAGCTATCCCACGATCGCGAATCATACGTGCGACTCGCGTGCTGACTCGATATAATAATAAGCTATACCACGATCGCGCATCATCCCTGTGACTCATGTGCTGACTCGATATAATAAGCTATCCCACGATCGCGCATCATCCCTGCGACTCATGTGCTGACTCGATAATAATAATAAGCTATCCCACGGCCGTGCATCATCCCTGCGACTCGTGTGGTGAATCGATAATAATAATAAGTTATCTCATGATCGCGCATCATCCCTGCGACTCGTGTGCTGAATTGATAATAATAATAAGATATCCCACGGCCGCGCATCATACCTACGGCTCGTGTGCTGACTCGATAAAAATATATATATTTAACATAAAGCTCCCCTCGATCGCGATTCATACCTGCGACTCGAGTGCTGACATATTTCCACACGTTTAAATCCACTTTTTATTAATAACAATAGTTTTTCTCATGGAAAATGGTAAAAATCCGTATTCAAAGAACCATGAAACATAGGTTTCGAAATCATTTGTTTTTGAAAACTCATTTGTCAAATTTAACGGTATTCCTCGATACGACCTAATCCAGGTACACATATATTTACAGCGGAAACAAATTCTCTTTGGAAGGATAACAGTATGAACTCCAGCTTTCTTTTAAACATTTAATTATATTTTCGGTCATATTAAAAGTTCAATGATACAGGCAGGGCTACAGGTACGCATATAAGGCATGCTAGTGGGTTACAGACTACCCGGACATAAGCATATAGTAGCTACGCACGGACTCTCGTCACCTCGTGCGTACGTAGCCCCCGAAGATAATAACATATACTGAATTAATTCACCTAGGGGGACGATTCCCCCTCACGAAGTTAGAAAGGAGACTTACCTCGCTCCAAAGTTCCAACACCGGCTTCCAAGCCCTTCCGATGACCCCAACGAACGCACCATGCTCCGAAACTACCACATGAATGACAAAGCAATAAAAATTAATCCTAATACTCACAACAATTTTAGATTATATACTTTCCCAACCCCACCCAGTGAAATGACCAAAATGCCCTCGGGCCCACGTGCCCGGAAATCCAAAATTCTCGAAGATGCCTTCTACCCATAGCCTTACTAATTCAATTATATAATTTATTGTAATGTTCATGCTCAATTCGTGGCCAACAATCCAATTTACCAAATTCTAGGTTTCTTCAAAGTTTCACAATTTTCCTACCAATTTCATGCTAAAAAATCCATGCAATATCTTGTATTTGACCTTAGAACCAAGTAGAAGAACTTACCTCTTGAATCTTAGTGAAATCCCCCCTTAAAAGCTCTTCAAAAGTCGCCTAGCCCATGAAGAAAGTGAAGACAATGAACTAAACTCTCGCTTAAAAACAATATGCCCAGGCCCTTTTTCCGCCCCTGCGGATCCTTCATCCGCACCTGTGATCACGCAGGGGCGACCAATTCACCCGCACCTGCGATCACGCAGGTGCGACCAATTCACCCGCACCTGCGACATCCCAAATCTCCAGCCAAATCCGCACCTGCGACTCCCAGGCCGCACCTGCAGCCAATTCCTCGCAGGTGCGGTTACACCAGATGACAGTAGAAACCAGCCCTTTCCAACCTTTAATTTGATCCGTTAACCACCCGGAATCCACCCGAGGCCCCGTCCAATCATACCAACTTGCCCCAAAACATAGCACGGACTTGCTCGAGCCCTCAAATCACATCAAACAACGCCGAAATCATGAATCGCATTCAAATCCAATTCTTTAAGAACTTAGAATTTCAAGCTTCTACACCCGACGCCGAAACCTATCAAATCACGCCCGATTGACCTCAAATTTTACGCACAAGTCATATTCAACATTACGGACCTTCTCCAACTTTCGGAATCGCATTTCGACCTCGATAACAAAACTTCCACTTCCGACCGAATTTCCCAAAAACTTTCAAATTTCTATCTTTAGCCAAATGACTCCAAAATGACCTACAAACATCCAAATTCACTTCCGATTGCGCTCCCAATTCTAGAATCACCATACAGAGCCATTCCTAGACTCGGAATCCCAAACGGACATCAATCTCACTGATATGCACTTCAAGCCCAAATTCATGAAATCCTTCTAAAATGCTAACTTCCACAATCTACGCTAAAATGCTTCCGGGTTATCCAAAACCTGATCCATACATACACCCAAGTCCGAAATCATCATACGGACCTGCCGGAACCTTCAAATCCTGATTAGGAGATCGTTTACTCAAAATTCCAATCTTAGTTGATTTCTCCAACATAAGGCTTCTGAAATGAGAATTTTCTTTCCAAACCAACTCTAAACTTCCTGGAATTCAATTCCGAACACGCCAGTGGATCATAATACCTGAAACGGAGCTGCTCACGACTTCAAATCGCTGAACGATGCTCTAGAGCTCCAAACGACCGGTCGGGTCGTTACATTCTCCCCCACTTAAACCGACGTTCGTCCTCGAACGTGCTAGGAACTGCTCTGGAGTTACATGAAATCGCTGTTTAACATCTCGAGCACCTGCCCGTGCTACCACAACCCAGTCGAGCACAATAGCTTGATCAAATCTGGAGATTTCTTCTTTATTCATATAATAAGCTCAGAATTTATTGAAACACCTGAAATTTCTCTAGCCAGGCCTAGTCTCAATATCTAAGCACTGCATCAACTAGCACATGATGTACCCGATCATAAATGCATACCCTTGCCGAATCGGCACCGCACAACTCATCATCTGACCACAATGACGCTCCTGAACCTTAATGGCCAAAATTTCATGAATCTGATGCTCCCCAATGCACCTCCTAACAACTATACATACATCCCGCTATAATGCTGACGATACCACCACAACGGAGGAAATGTGCAGAAATTCATACTCAACCACAGAGTTACAATTCCTTGAATACCTCATCTTGACTAGAATCGTCACTTTCCTTATGAACCTAGATGGTGGTATTTGTTCTTTAATATACACTCCACATAACCTTATCGTACTGATCCCTGATCCAATAATCTCGTCTCACCCAGTATGAGCTGCTCAGACAGTAAATCACCCCAAACATGGATAACAACCTCACATGATACCATATCGTGCCAATAGGCCATAACTCGAACATGATATATAGAAACGACTCAGGACGGAACTATTCAGCTCGCTCAACTAATATGAATTCTTACCAAGAATAGTAAATAAAACACAAGAAAATAAATACATATCAACCCTTTTTATCATCACACTATTGCGGTGTGCAGCCCGATCCAAATAACATACCCGTGGCGGGGTGCCATCCGATCCCAAATAACATCACCGTGGTGGCGTGACAACCGATCCAAATAACATAAAACTCACGTAAGGAAATATATACAGAGCTGATTGCTCCCGATTACAAATTACCGAATACCGATCACAAGCACGCTGAGTGCATAATACCATCCTGGGGAGACTGATAAAGCCGTATGCTACAAAAGTCCAGCACGACTGAGGTGCGATATATAATCTGAATCTCAGGAGCCATCCTGCTCAAATAACCTCATCACTACGTGGAACCTCAACACATAAGAAATTATCAAGCCGTTTCACAACTCACACGGCACAATCACAATAACACATGAATTCGATGAAGTCGGCACAACACCCGCTGTTCTAATATCTTTCCATGAAAAGCGCTCTATTGAAAGGAACATGCCCTGGCTCGTACGGAGCCCATAATCATATTTAAATCCATCCACAAGCATCGAGCCACCTCGCTCGCACCAAACTAGGCTATTAGGTTTTGCATGGGTCCATATTAACCCACTTTCTCTCATAATACACGAGAACAACCATCATCACCGGCACTAACACCCCATAATCCATAAGCAACTAAAAAAAATGCCCTCCAGGCGTAAATTCTCAATTAAGCAATATTACACTTCTTTATACTCAGTCCAAATCTGAATTCCATCAAGTGACTACATGTCTCACTTTATACAATCTTTTCGCGGTCATGCTTCCACGAACTCCCACACAAGGCAACCGGTCTGCACATCCATGACACCGACCATGTTAACGCCGCAAAACACATCAATAACCCATGACCACGGTATAAAGCCTCTTCCACCGAATATCGATCTCAGTCGACACTGAAGATAATACCAGCTTATACTGAACCTTCGAATCACTCTGTCTTGCTTTTTCGAGCTCATGAAATCCTTATAAACATCGGACCTGAATCTCAATTCTTACTCCTAGTTACATACTGCTTCCAGCACTTAACATACCAATCATGAGGTAGCGCAAGAATCCCATCATATCTTTCGAACCACCAATAGGGTGAATACTTTATCGTATAAAAACTTTTACTTGACTCAATTCAAGAGTAACACCTCAACTCACGAGTGAATTCCCACATAAAACCCATTACGACGACCGACAAGCCCCGCACACACCGACATAGACCACATGCATAACTAAATCACATCAAAGGAACCAATCACTGCCGCAAAGGTGCCATTTCAACCATGGCTAAATAACTCATCCTCTTTTAATCACCATTAATTTCCTCAGGAACAATAACAAATTCCTTCAACCCATAGCAAACTCAACCCTCACTCATCTCGAGTGACCTTGATTCACGAGACTACACTGCCCAAATCTCGCAACCCGTCTCATACCCTTCTGATACTTCTTTTCTTCAATCCGAAGTCTATTCCTCTCACTCCTCCAATATTATCATGCCTGCTGAAACATATTATAGAACATTCCAACCATCTTCCCCTTTCTCAGAAATTATTCTGCAAAGCCTCGATTCTCGGCCATATTGCTGTCTGAAATCTCTAATCGCCGCATTCTTAACTTTTGAACTCATTAGGACTGCTATTGAGAGTCACCCACTCTGACTGGACCCGAATACAATCACTCCACGGCCCTCCTGGCACAGAAACACATTTTTCAATGAAACACGTGACTGGGTCACTATCCCTACAACTCGCCCATGCCTTAAGCAAAATTTGAATCTTCCAAAGCCTAACCCCGACCTGACAGGACCAACTTTTGCACAAATCCATCAAATCCTACGCACAATTACCATTTTACTCCTCCTTCCTTAGCTGAAATCACTTGCCTATACGCCGACAATTCGCAACCCTATGAGAAGACAACCCTACAACCCTACTGCAGATGGTGGGACTCCCCCACTTAGCCCGAAGCCACTCCTAGCACCACCCTAGACCCTGCTGAGATCCTTCCTCCTTTGATAACACGATCTTTCTCAGCCAAACCATCCCAATCTTCCAAATTCCCTCGCTAGCACTCCCTAAATACCCGAATTCCCTAGCATTATTTACACATTCTATCTCCTACCAACTAGCCACTAGGACCCCTCACAAAACCTGCCAACCCAGCCATTGCTAACCTATCCCCAGAAGACAACCCACCTAAAGAAATCACCTGCTGACACCTCCCACCGACGCTGAAATGCACGCTCTTTGCGACCTCAGTATTTCCTCTCAATAACCTGACCCCACGCAACCGAAGAAACCATTGCACCGAAAAACCTAACATATTCCATTCGATCAATGACAATGACTACACGTCACAAGTGCATACCCCATCTCGATTGAAGACACCAAGTCTTACTACTTTATCAACTTCAACTAAACCATCCAGAATTCCAATGCCTTCCCTCTGCCAGAACAAAAGCACTGAAATCTCGAAATCATACTCTAATAAGATCTCCCTTCAACCATTCATCTTCCCCAACACACGGGCAAACGTTCTATTACCATATCGACACCGCGCGACGATCAATTGCAACCATCATCACTACCCGAGCACAACCTTAAGGCTTCCAGAAACACAGATACTGAGCTGAAACGACATATTACCCTTTCACATGTCCATAACAACAACCACGGCCATCTACACATAGAAGCATCTCGAATTTCATTCGTAGCACCATTCCCATTCCTCAAATTATTGATCCATAGCAAGCGCTTCACGACGCGTAAGATTGAGTAGGAATGAACATATGCATAAGCCTAAAAGGAATCAACTCGCACGATGATGAATCAAGAAGGGAAATACTCCTAACAGCCCTGTAGCCTCTCGAACATAAGTACAGACGTCTCCGTACCGATCCGCAAGACTCTACTAGACTTTCTCATGACTCGTGAGACCTACGGGAACCTAGAGCTCTGATACCACGTTGTCACGACCCAAAATCCCTAAGGCCGTGATGGCGCTAGACACAAGGTCAGGCAAGCCAAAACATTAATTTATTGAAATAACTTTCCATATTTTAACATTTTTCGAAATTGATACTTTCTCTTGCATCTCATAATCAAATAAATAAATTTTTGTAAACTTAAATATGATAGCACATCAATTTAATTTAATGAAGTAAATCCCAACACGTCCCCAGAACCCGGTGTCACAAGTACATGAGCAACTTCTATGAATTTTACAAATATTACAAAGCCTGTCCGAAATACAACTGGACAAGGAAATTTAAAATGAAATAGATACAGTATGAAGGTGACTCTGTCAGCCGCGGATCGCCCCTGGAAGATGCAGCTCGCCTAAGTCTCCAAATCCTCCACATATGCCATGAAGGTACCTGTGCAATAAAATGCACAACAAGTGCAACATACTCAGTAAGTCACCCGCCTAACCTCAGAGAGGTAGTGACGAGGGGGAAACTTAGACTCTTACTAAGGTACGGCAATACAACATGTGACAGAATATGATGAAATACAATAGACATGAAGGATATCGAGCAACAAGTACGTAGCAAATAACGGAATCCCAATAATGACTGAAATAAATAGCAAGGTACTAAAATCTCCTTTTTTAACAAATACCTGACACTCCAGTTACAAGTGATTAAGAACTCAAGTGACCATACACATACCAGGACAATTGTCAATTTAGATAAAAGATCCCAAAGTTGGAAAAATCCGGCCTCCGGGCCCACGTATCGAAATCCGATAAAATTCACAAAACTAAGAAACTCGTTCTGTCAAGATTCCAACCATACCAAATTTATCAAAATGACTTCGAATCGATGTTCAACTCTCAAAACCCATTTATGAAGGTTCTACAATTTCCCCCCAATTTTCATCTCAATTCTCTTATCAAATGATGAACTTGATGTTATAATCATGTATTTTAACCAAAACTGAGTTAGAATCACTTACCCCGATGATTTCTTTGAAAAACCTTCAAAAGATCGCGAAAGCCCGAGCTCTCTAGGTCAATGTATGAAAATAAAACCCTGAAACTCGTATTTATAGTGCACCACCACGGTTCCAATTTAGCTGACTGCTAAAAACTACCGCCGCCGTGCCCTTCTCTCTGCGGTCCGCGGAATTTCCATCGCGGTCGCGAATAACCTCTAGCTCCTGTGGTCGCGCACCTTCTTTCGTTGTTCTCGCCAGCCATCACCGCTGACCGCGGAATGTTGCCGCCCTCGCGAACTTACTCCCCTAACCACAAAATTCTGGCGCGGTCCACGTTCCCAACTTCAGAGAACAACCCCTGAAACACCAACAAACTCACCTCAACAACACCAACACCTGTTTTCAACAGCTAACTCACCTGCTAACCATCTAAATCGCACCCGAGGCCCTTGGGACCTCAACCAACCAGACCAACACATCCCATAACATCATTCAAACTTAATCAAACTTACAAATCACTTGAAACAACACCAAACATAAAATCGAATATCAGATTCAAGCCTAAAAACTCTAAACTCCTAAATTCCACAATTGACTTCGTAACCAATCAAACCATATTCGAATATCCTCAAATTTTGCACTCAAGTCAAACATGACACCACGAGTCCATTCCAACTTCTGGAATTCCATTTCGACCCCTTTATCAAAATTTTCCCTTACTGACCGAAAATCACCAAACTACTAATTTCGCCAATTCAAGCCTAACTCTACCCCCGACTCCCAAATCACATCCCGAACCCAAACTAACCAATATGATACCATCTATTACAGCTGAACATCACCCTAAGAAGTAGAAATGGGATAAAACTCTCGGAACAACGGCCAGGTCGTGACATCCCCCTCTTAAACAAACGTTCATCCTCGAACGAGTCTAGAAACATACTTGGAGTCTCAAATAGGTGTGGATATCTTCTCCGCATCTCCCGCTCGGTCTCCAGGTGGCCTCCTTTGTAGGCTGGCCTCTCTATTGCACCTTCACTCAAGCTATATCCTTTCACCGCAACTTTCGGACCTGCCGACCCAAAATAGCTACTGGCTCCACATCATAAATCAAATCACCCTCCAAGTGAACAGTGCAGAAGTCCAAAACATGGTACGGGTCCCCAACATACTTCCGAAGCATGGAAACATGAAACACCGGATGCACACTCGACAAGCTGGGTGGCAAAGCAAGCTCATAGGCCACCTCCACAATCCTCCGAAGTACCTCCAACGGACCAATGAACCGAGGGCTCCACTTGACCCTCTTCCCAAACCACATAACACCCTTCATGGGTGAATCCTTCAATAATATCTTTTCTCCAACCATGAAAGATACATCATGAACCTTCCTGTCCGTATAACTGTTTTTCCTAGACTACATTTTGACTTAATTTCAGCTTATCTAAAACATCCTGCACCAAATATGTACACAAGAGTCTAGCCTCATCCGACTCAAACCATCCGACCGAATACCTATACCTCCTCCCATATAAATCCTCGTAAGGTGCCATCTGAATACTCGACTAATAACTATTATTATATGCAAACTCCGCTAATGGCAGAAACTGGTCCCATGAACCCCCAAAGTCGATGACACAAGCGTGCAACATGTCCTCCAATATCTGAATAGTGCACTCGGACTACCCATCCGTCTGAGGGGGAAAAGTTGTGCTTAACTCCACCTGAGTACCCAACTCCTGCTGAACGGCCCTCCAAAACTACGATGTGAACTGAGTACCCCTATCAAAAATGATGGAAACCGGGACACCATGCAGACGATGATCTCTCGGATATAAATCTCAGCTAATCGCTCTAAAATGTAAGTAGTACCAATAGGAATGAAGTACGCAGACTTGGTCAGTCGATCCACAATAACCCATATAGCATCGAAATTCATCGGAGTCTGTGGGAGCCCAACTACAAAGTCCATGGTGATCAGCTCCCACTTCCACTTCGGAATATCCAATATCTGAAGCAAGCCGCCCGGTCTCTGGTGCTCATACTAAACCTGCTGACAGTTGAGACATCGAGCCACAAATACAATGATATCCTTCTTCATCCGCCTCCACCAATAATGCTTCCTCAAATCTCGGTACATCTTCGCGGCACCCAGATGGATGGAATACAGCGAGCTATGGGCCTTCTCAAGAATCAACTCCCGAAGACCATCTACATTAGGCACACATATCCGGCCCTGCATCCTCATCACCCCCGTCATCACCAATGGTCACATCCATAGCATCACCTCGCTGGACCCTATCCTGAACAACGAGCAAGTGTGGGTCATCATACTGGCGCTCCGTGATACAATCATAAAGAGAAGACCTTGAGACTACACAAGCCAATACCCATTTAGGATCAGATATATCTAACCTTACAAGCTATACCGCTAAGGACAAAACATCCAATGCTAAAGGTCTCTCTCCTGCTGGAAGATATGCTAAGCTCCCTAAACTCTCTGCCCGGCGACTCAAGGCATTGGCCACCACATTGGCCTTCCCCGGATGGTATATGATAGTGATATCATAGTCTTTAAGAATCTCCAACCATCTTCACTGGCACAAATTAAGGTCCTTCTGTTTGAAAAGGTGCTTCATACTCCGATGATTAGTATAAATCTCACTATGGACCCCATACAAATAATGACACCAAATCTTCAAGGCGTGACAATGGATGCTAACTCAAGGTCATGCACCGGATAATTCTTCTCATGGTTCTTCAGCTAGCGCAAGGCGTAGGCAATCAACCTACCCTCCTACATCAAAACACAACCAATGCTTATTCTCGAGGCATCACAATATACGATATAAGGACCTGAAGCTGATGGTAGAACTAACACTGGGGCTGTGGTCAAAGCCGTCTTGAGCTTCTGAAAGCTCTCCTCACACTCGTCTGACCACCTGAATGGAGCACCCTTTTGGGTCAATTTGGTCAAGGGCGATGCAATCGATGAAAATCCATCCACAAAGCGACGATAATATCCCGCCAAACCAAGGAAGCTCCTAATCTCCGTAGTTGTGCACGGTCTGGGCCAACTTTGCACTGTATCTATCTTCTTTGGATCTACCTGAATACCCTCACTGGACACCACGTGTCCCAAAAATGCTACTGATCCAAGCCAAAACTCACACCGCGAGAACTTTGCATAAAGCTTCTCCTGCCTCAATCTCTACAACACAACCCTCAAATGCTGAGCATGCTCCTCTTGGCTACGAGAGTATAATAGAATATTGTTAATGAACACAACCACGAAGGAATCCAAATACGGCTGGAATACACTGTTCATCAAATGCATGAACACTGCTGGGGCATTGGTCAACCCAAAAGACATAACCAAGAACTCATGATGGCCATAACGGGTCCTGAAAGCTATATTTGGATTAGCCGAATCCCAAATCTTCAGCTGATGATACCCGGACCTCAAATCAATCTTAGAGAACACCCTCCCTCCCTGAAGCTGGTCAAACAAATCATCAATGTGAGGCAAGGGATACTTATTCTTGACTGTAGATTTATTCAACTCTCTGTAGTCAATACACATCTCATGGAACCATCCTTCTTCTTCACAAATAGAATTGGTGCACCCCACGGTGACACACTAGGCCGAATGAACCCCTTATTTAGGAGTTCTTGAAGCTGCTCTTTTGATTCTTTCAACTCCGCCGGTGCCATACAATGCGGTGGAATAGAAATAGGCTGAGTGCCTGGTACCAGATCATTGCCAAAATCAATGTCCCTGTCAGGCGCCATGTTAGGTAGGTCTGCAGGAAACATATCCGGAAAATCACGGACCACTAGAATAGAATCAATAGTGGGAGCCTCTTCACTGACACCCCTCACAAAATCCAAATAAGGTAGGCAACTTTTCTCAACCATACACTGAGCCTTCATGTACGAAATAACCCGACTAGGCACATAATCTATGGAACCTCTCCACTCAACTCTCGGGAATCCCGACATGTCTAAGGTCACTATCTTAGCGTGACAATCTAGAACAACATGACATGGATATAAACAATCCATGCCCAATATCACATCGAAGTCAACCATGCTAAGCAATAGCAGATCCACTCGGGTCTCCAGACCCCCAATAGCCACCACACATGACCGATACACTCGGCCACAACAATAGTATCGCCCATAGGAGTAGACACATGAACATATGTAACTACAGACTCACAGGGTATATCTAGAAAATGGGCAAAATATGATGAAACATATGAATATGTGGAACCAGAATCAAATAATACTGAGGCATCTCGATGACAGACTGAAACAATACCTGTAATCACGGCATCTGAAGCCATAGCATCTGGTCTAGCTGGAAGTGCATAAAAATGGGCCTGACCTTCACCTGACTGACCTCCCCCTCTAGGGCGGCCTCTAACTGCCTGAACCCCACCTCTAGCTATCTGGGCTGGTGGTGAAGTGACTGGTTCTGAAGCCGAAGGCTGGCTCCTCTGCCGGTATGAACCTCTCATAAGACGGGGACAAAACCTCTTGATATGACTCTGATCTCCACACTCAAAACAACCTCTCTCGAAAAATGGCGGTGGGGACTGAAGGGAACCCCTTGCACCGGGATAATAGGTAGAAGAACCTGACATGGAAGAGTCCTGAACTGATGGTGCATGGGGTGAACTCTGAGCTGGAAGGGCACTGAATGATGAGTGGCCCTGACGAGAATTGTGAGAACCATGCCTCGATAATGCACCACGGTAACCTGGGTGAGCTGACTGGGAAGGCCTTAATGGACAGCCTCTGCCGTGTTGAAAATGACCTCCAGAAGGAACACCACCATGACTACCAGATCCCCAAGGCCCCTTGGCCTCCTTCTCAACTCGCTCCTGGCGACGAACTGACTCAATGTCTCGGGAAATGTCATCCACCTCCTCAAAAGTAGTGTCGGACACCCTCTCTCTGATCATAAGAATCCGAAGCTGATATGAGAGGACATACACAAACCTCCTGATACTCTCCCTATCTGTAGGAACCAACCAAACATCATGACGGTCTAGCTCTGAAAATCTCATCTCATACTGCGTCACAGTCATATCTTGCTGATGCAACTGCTGGAACTGCCTGCGCAGCTCCTCTCTGCGGGACTGTGGCACATACTTCTCTAAAAAGAGAGCGGAAAACTACTGCCAGGTGAGGGGTGCTGCACCAATAGGCCTACTCCTCCCCCCAAGTAAAGGCAGCTCCTGAAAACTAGAAGGTAGTGAACGAGACCCCACAGGTCTCTAAAATACCCGTTGTACGGAGAATCCTTTGACACTTGTCCAAGAAACCATGGGCATCCTCGCCCTCTGCACCGCTGAAAGTTGGAGGTTGAAGTCTACCAAACCTCTCCAACCTACGCTGCTCGTCATCAGGCATGAATGGAACCACATAATCCTGAGCAGGTGCTACCGGTTGGGCTGGAGGTGTCCCCAACGTCTGAAGTCCCTGCAAAACCTTCTCAGGTGTGCGAGCGGCAGGAGTCTGAGTGCCCCCAGCCTAAGAAGTAGCTCCTGTAGTAGAGACAGCAACCACCTGAGCAAGACTGGTGCATGCGGTCAAGATTGATGCGTGGCTAGAATTCATGATTTTAAGCATTATATACCTTGCATTTTATGTGCTTTAATGATAAAAATACATGTCGTATGTGCCTAATGGGGTTTATTTTATGTGTACGTGAATTGGAAATGGAAATGGAGCTAAACGGATGTAAATACATCGAAAAATACGCGAAAGGAGACACCCGGGCGATAGCCGGGCGACAGAGCCAAACAACCTGACCCAGCCTGGCGTTAGCCAGGTGTTTGGGCTGAAACGCCAGCCCTAGCCTGGCGTTAGCCAGGCGTTTGGGCTGAAACGCCAGGGTCCCAAGTCGGCCAGAAATCGAGTTTTGACGGGTTTAAGTGTTTCCAATTTGGAATAGAAGTCTTTTACACGTTTAGGGTTCATCCTAAACATATAAATAGACCCAAAAACATAACATTCAGAGGCTTATGCAGGATTGAAGGAGATTGAAAGATTGAAGTGGAGGAACACACATCACACTTGGGAAAGGCTTCTACTTAGTTTTTGTTCTCTTCTCTTCTTTTAGTTTCATAGTTCATTAGTTCTAGAGTTTTGGGTGTTACATGAACG
>ML395029.1:0-57829 GCA_005239525.1 Nicotiana knightiana | reverse complement strand
CATTCATCATCTCCTTTAATGTTTGATTCTTTCTTTCCGCAATTCCGTTAGATTGAGGAGAGTGCGGGGCACTTGTCTGGTGAATAATGCCATTTTCCAAACATATTTGTTCCAAAGGAGATTCATATTCTCCACCCCTATCACTTCTTATCATTTTGATCTTTTTGTTAAGTTGTGTTTCAACTTCATTCTTGTATTGCTTGAATGCATCAATTGCTTCATCTTTACTACTAAGTAAGTAAACATAGCAATATCTCGTACTATCGTCAATAAAAGTGATGAAGTACTTTTTCCCATTGCGAGATGGCGTTGATTTCATGTCGCAAATATCTGTGTGAATTAAATCTAAAGGACTTGAATTCCTTTCGACAGACTTATACGGATGCTTAGCATATTTTGATTCCACACAGATTTGACATTTTGAGTTAATGCAATCAAANATCATTCTTACTTAAAACAACACTATTGGAAACAAACACACACTTAAATCCATTTTTGACAAGAAGTGCTGTAGATACTAAATTCTTGCGAATTTCTGGAACATGGAGAACTTGATTTAAAGTCACAATTTTTCCGGATGTCATCTTCAATGCAATCTTATCAACTCCCTCAATTTTTGCCGTAGATGAATTTCCCATGAAAAGAGTTTGGTCGGGTCCTGCGGGAGCATAAGAACAAAATAGTTCCTTATTTGCACAAGTATGGCGGGTGGCTCCAGAATCAATCCTCCACTTCTACCACATTTGCTTGTTTCTTCTTCTTTTGTGACTCTTTCTTTGGATCACGACAATCTATGGCCTTATGCCCGGGCTTTCNCTCCCATTATTGCCGAGTAGCCACGTGACTTCTTTTCAGCATTTTTGTTGTCTTCTTCTATCCTTAGACGAACAATTAGATCCTCAAGTGCCATCTCTTTGCGCTTGTGCTTCAAGTAGTTCTTAAAGTCCTTCCATAAAGGAGGTAACTTTTCAATGAAGGCAACAACTTGAAACTACTCATTTATGACCATACCTTCAATAACAAATTTATAATTAATAACAATATCAATATTATTAATAAAATTATTGACTCGGGTCATACCTTCAGCAAGGAGGTCATGCACGATGACTTGTAATTCTTGGACTTGAGTGATGACCGACCTAGTGTCAATCATCTTAAAATCCAAAAATTTTGCAGCAACGAACTTCTTAAGTCCAACATCCTCGGTCTTGTACTTTTTCTCAAGAGCGTTCCATAACTCTTTTGAAGTTTCTATGACACTATAAACATTATACAAGACATCCTCCAAACAGCTTAAGATGTAGTTTCCGCATAGGAAATCAGAGTGTTTCCATGCTTCAATTACCACAAATCGTTCAGCCTCAGGAGTATCTTCTCCCACAACTGGAACATCCTCCTTGATGAATCGTTGCAGGCTTAGTGTAGTTAGATAGAATAGCATCTTCATCTGCCAACGTTTGAAGTCTGTACCGGAAAATTTCCCGGGCTTTTCTGCCGGTACCATCGTATGTGCTGGTCTTGACGAAGCAACAACACTCGATGAAGCACCCGTTCCAGCAACATTTCCATTAATTTGGTTTTCATTCGTCGTGTTTCTGTAGAGTTGGAAACAAACAGAACTTCGTTAAATCAGTGAAGTTTTGATATCTTCAAACTGAGTACCAAACCAAACACACAACACGTAACAATGATGAAGTTTTTATATACTCAAAGTCGTACGTTTATTATTCCGGTAAAGTTTTGATATACTTTAAACCGGACATAATAGTTATTGGAGTAGAAAGCACAAAGGCTTTAGTCTCCAAACCAGTATACAAAATATAGATAACAGTTCAATATAAATTTCAACACAGAAACGTTAAATAAAATTCCTTAAGCTTGTTGTCGTTACTGTATTAAAACAAAATGTTAGAAAAAATAGAAAATCTGTAAATGATATGAAATATTCCGAGTCCACAATTTCCTTGTGCGTCCTTAAGGAATTTTAGCCCCCTCACAAGTTGCCAAGGTAATGGATTAACTCCTCCCAGGATGAAACAGAATAAACCTTCCTGCAACAGTGGCAATACAACTTGCAGGATACCAACGAACTCAAAGAACGGAGCAAAATCACACTTACGAATTTGAGAGAGAGATTGCGAAGTAGAATGCAGTATTTTTCAGAAGGAAATTCTGGATTTTTCAGTGGGTGAAAAGGAAGCCATGCCTCGAAATTTATAGGCAGTGTGATATCTGTTCAGGAAGAGGTGTCTGTTCAGAAAGGAAAGACAGCGTTTGGATTATACGTTTTAGTTTATTCCATTAATGAACTGTCTGGAATTTAATTAATTCTTAAATAATTAATTAAATAACTTTTGTCCAAAAAATAATTTTATCGATCGATCATTTGACAAATCCAAATCCAAAGCCAAAGCCAAAGACGAAGCCGAGCCGAGCGACGACGACGTCGCGAGGGTTCATTTTCTTCAACTCCTTTTAAGAGCTCTAAGAAGTGATTCTATATTTATACGCACAAGTGTAGTTGTCTTTCACCAATGTGGTACAAAGTTCATGATAAAATTCACTTGATTCAAATTTTTATTTCCCTCCATTTTATTTTCCACCATTTTCCAATTCACACTCCTTGTCTTTAAAGCCCAATGGCTTTAAAGTCCAACAATACATCCCATAAACTTGTCCGGATATATAATATTGTTTACCTTTAAAATGGTACAGTTGAATTTATACGTGGTTTCTAGATAAGTGAATTAACTTGATTCTGAAATAGATAAATAATCAAAGAATTATGCAATACTTAGCCTTAAGATATATACGAAACAGTAGAAGCAACAATTCCAAGAATGAGGTTTCCGGACATAACAACAAAGAAATCAAAAAATAAGAAGATAAGATTGTACAGAGCTTTGTATAGAATGTAGCGTAAGTTTGCCAGAAAAAGAATTCCGGTGAAGCTCCATACCAGAACCTGCAACACCGTTCACGTTCATCTCCATTTACTCTGAAGTTCCATTTCAATTGCAAAATCTGCAACATCGTTGTGTTATCCATGTTCTATATAGCCCGAATCCTCCCCTTTGAGCAATTGCGTTCAGTTCGGCAGTTTGAGGTCAGGAGTAGCTTCACACAGTGTATTATAACTTGCATGCATTATCATTTCGGGTTTTTGACAGGTTCATAAAGGATATTTAGGAGTGACTCTCGTTTGAGAAGCTCGAAGTTGAAGGAATTGACCAAGATTTAACTTTTGAGTATTTGACCTCGGATTGGAGTTTCGACAGTTCTGTAGGTCCGGATTGTGATTTTGGACTTTGGCGCATGCCCAGAATTTCATTTGGATGCTTCTAAAAGGTTTTGGCGTCATTTGCGGAAGTTGGCAATTTAAAGATTTAGAATTTTCCTAGGTTTGACCATAGTTTGACTTTAAGGCTATCGGGTTCGAATTTTAGTTTTGGAACTTGGAATAGGTCAGTTTCTTCATTTGGAACTTGCCTGAAAAATTTGGTGTCATTTGGAGTTGATTTGATATGGTTCGGACGCCCGGTTGCGATTCTAGAAGTTCTTGAAATTCATTGTGATTTTCATGTGTTTTGGCGTCCGATTCGTGATTTTAGAGGTTATTTTGATGTTTTGATCGCTCGAGCGAGCTCGTGTTATGTTTTTGGACTTGTGAGGATGTTTGGTTTGGAGCTCTGAGGGCTATGAATTTTGTACGCGTTTCGGAGTGTTGGAAGAAGGTTCAGCTTTGCTGGTGTCTCTGTTCTCGCATTAGCGAGGTTTTCATCGCATTTGCGATATCCTCATTTGCGAGATCATTCTCGAATTTGCGACAATGGGCTGGGGCAGGGGAGTTTGCATTTGCGAACTATTTCATTGCATTTGCGGTTAAGCAGCTCCGTATTTGCGACACAAATAGTCGCTTTTGCAAACACTCTGAGCTCGCATTTGCGAGCCTAGTGTCGCATTTGCGAATTTGACAGATCTGGTCAGCCTTATCTTTTGCGATATCTTTGTAGCATTTGCGATTCGGATGTCGCAAATGCGAAATCTGAGGCTGGTATTAAGACTTCCATTTTGGGACTTACCTTCATTTTATCATGTTTTGAACCCTAGCCTCGATGGGAGGCGATTTTGTGGAAGGATTTTCATACCAAATCATTGGGTAGATACCTCTAATCAATTTTCAATTGTATTTTGTGATTATACATTAGATGTAACACCAAATTCATGAAAATCTAAAGGAAAATTTGGGGAAAATTATAAAATCTTTCAAAATGAAAAATGGTGATTTGAAGGACGAATTGATGTCGAAAATTGATAATTTTGGTATGGTTGAACTCGTATCGGAATGGGTATTTGGGTTTTGTAAATTTCACCGAATTCCAAGGTGCGGGCCTTGGGGGGTTGACTTTTGTTGACTTTTTGTAAATTGTATAAGGATCATAACTTTGTTAATTAAAATTATTTTCTCTTGCATTGTTTAATGTATTTAAGTCGTCTTCGGATAGATTGAGCCGAGCGGAGGTGAATTTGTAAAGGAAAAGCTAATTTGAGTATTGATTTGGCCGAATTGAGGTAAGTGTCTTGACTAGCTTTGTGTGTGGGAAACTACCCCTTAGGAATTGAGTAAATTGTGCTATCTTGTTATGTGAAAGTCGTGTACGCTAGGTGACAAGTGGGTACACGGTCTATATGTCGTATTCTAGTTTAGATTGTCCAGTGTCTTCCCATGCCTATAATTAAATTGTCATAACATGTGGTATCTCGTTGTTAGTCTACTCTTACATGCTATATTTGACGTTGTTAGCGCCTACTGTATTTCTTACTCGTTATTTGGCCTTATATGCCTTAGTTGAAGTTATTGCCTTCCTTATTGTCTTGTTACTTCTTAATTGTTGAGTTTCTTCTTTGTGCTTATCTGCTACCTTTCCTAATTGTTGTGGTTGCATACTTAGTTATCATGTACCTTACCTGCCCTGTCATTTTGTAAAGTCTGTTGTATTCCTTCGGGTTTTACGTGGTTCCTTTGTTGTTGTGTGCTGATACCCTTAATTATAGAAATTCTTGTAAATGGAGTTATTGAATTGTTGCTATTGATTTAAATTATTGTAAAGGGGATCAGGTTGCACGTCGCAACAGGTGAAATAAGGAAGGTGGTGACATAAGGGAGGATATTTATATTGTTATATTGTTATTGTACGGTGGGATCGGGTTGGACGCCGCAACAGGTGAAATAAGGGTGGACTATTATGGTAAAATAAGGGTGAATTATGATATTGATATTATTTGGTGGGATCAGGTTACGCGCCGCAACATACTTTATTTATTGTCATGATATTGATATTGTACGTTGGGATCGGGTTGCACGCCGCAACAGGTAAAATAAGGGTGAATTGATATGGTGAAATAATGGTGAATTTTGATATTGATATTATATGGTGGGATCGGGTTGCACACCACAACATATTTTGTGTTTATATTCTCTGTTTGTTGCATTGGCTTCGGTTTATTCGTACGAGACTCTGAGAATTTGTATTTTTGGTTCTTCACTATTTTTTTGAGGATCAAATTATTGTCACTGACTTATCGCCTTACCGTCATGTCCTGTGTTCTTTTTCTAATACTATAATTCTTGTAAATTGATTTTCGAGGTGAATTTACTACGTTGAGTCATTACCCCCTTGTCCAGCTGAGTGTGTCAGTAATATAGTAATTTATAAATAAAAGAATTAATATCATGCTGCCTTGTGTGACTTTTAAGTTAAAACTCGTTGTATATTTCGGTATTTACCATTTTTAATAGTTGTCATGTTTTAGTTCAATGGATTTCTCAACTTAATCTTCTTAACTTGTTTGAGGTTTTATTTACTTAAAAATGGATTGTTATTATTTTTTAATTTAATAAATTCAATATTAAATTCGATAGCTTATCTGATGTTGTATTTCATTTAAAATGTTATTTTCTTCACCCAAATAATTTCTAAAATAAATTCATCTTTCTCATTGATTTCCTACTTAGTCTAGAAACTATAATTTTATTTCATGATATATATATATATATATATATATATATATAATCTCTTGAACATCTTAATTAGCATTTGATACGGATATTATGTATCGAGTAGCATGTGAATTTTTCCGTGCAAAGTGAAATGGAAAGATGTGGTCACAAGATGCCATGTGCGTTAAAAGTTTGGAAGTTATGATTTATGATGTGACATTACATGAAGTGGGATTGTTGAAATTGTGTACTAGAAATGATTTGATTGGTTGAGTTGAGTTGACATTGTTTTCCTTACTTGAGCACATTTATACTTCATTCGTACCCCATCTATGTTGTTGTTTAATTACTTGGTTATTTCTCGTTGCCATTCGTGTTTCCCTTATCATTACTACTGTGTGTAATCTGATTTCTGTCTATTATTGTCATTTCTTTGATATTCCTTCCATGTTAGTTTTATGTCATATTCTGTACAAGTTTAGATGTTCAGTGTGTCTTGACCTGGCCTCGTCACTACTCTACCGAGGTTAGGCTTGATACCTACTAGGTGCCACCGTGGTGTACTCATGCTACGCTTCTGCACATTTTTTGTGCAGAATCAGGTACTTCAGGTTGAGTCAGTTTTGAGACTTATGTTTGATGTGGCTGGAGACTTCAAGGTACACCTGCCGGGCGTTCACAGGCTCCGAAGTCACCTTCTATTGTATTTATTTCCATTATTTCCTTCTATTCTGGGACAGTGATGTATTTATTATTTAAATGTACTCCTAGAAAGGCTTATGACTTGTACTACTGGTTTTGGGCTATTGTATCATGTTGAGATTATTAATATTTTGAAATATTTGGTTCATGTTCATCAGCTGTTTAGTAGAATTCGTTATCTTTTTGGTATGTGTTAGGCTTACCTAGTTTTAGAGACTAGGTGCCATCACAACTCCCACTGAGGAATTTTAGGTCGTGACACTTTGCCACCAAAATTTGCTTTTGGTTAGTACAAATTTGGATAGTTTCGAGCTCGGTTACTGTCGTATTTCCTCCTATAACAAACCTTTACACCTCATTTATTATAAATAAATACCTCTTTATAAAATTATATTCTATAGCTACCTTTTAGGTTTTATAGCATATTACGTATTTATGGCCACTCCTTACTGTTAAGCCATTAAATAGACTGTGAAATATTTTTCTCTCTCATACTTTGTATTCTCTCTCTCCCAATAACACCGGTATTTTATACCATTTTGTTAAACCCACGTTCTCTCTCCACTATTTCTCTCCCAACCCAGTATCTTCCCCACGAATACAACCTCCATTATCAACTTGTAACGACTCGGCCAGTCGTTTCGAGAGTTATAGCCTCGTTTTCCTCATTTCTGCTTCTTTATATGTTATTCATCTGTATTGTGTTGTATCGGGTTGGTTGGTTCGGGTCCGGAATGGTTTCTGAGTAAAATGATACACTTAGTCTCTTATTTAGAAGTTTAAGTTGAAAAAGTCAAACGGATGTTAACTTATGAGTAAACGATCTCGGATTTGAATTTTTATAGTTCAGTTAGCTCCGTTAGGTGATTTTGGACTTAGGAGCGTGTGCAGAATGTAATTTGAAGGTTCGTGGTTGAATTAGGCTTGGCTTTACCTTGAAAATGGTATTGACAATTATATTTGATTTTGTGGTTCTAAAAATATGTGATTTATTCCAACACTAGTTGTTAGACGAATGATTCTAAGAGCAAGTAAGTAAATAAAGTATGCAAACCAAGATTATCACAAGGCTAGGGGGCCTCGAGCTCGCCTGAACAAGGGCCTCGAGCTCGAGCTAGGGCAGCTGTTAGTAGGCGATCGATGAAGAAACAATAGATTTGGGGCCTCGGGATATCCTTTAATGGTAAATAATAAGCAATAAATGAAGAACATTTAATGAACACAATAAATGAAGGCAATCAATCAGTGGAACAATTGTTGAGCACACTTAGAAAAGAAAAGCAGGGAATGTTATCTGATATTGAATATCCATCCTTCTTACAAAATGACAAGGGTCCCCTTTATATAAGAGGGGGAAATCCTAACATAGTACATATATAATTATGACAAGGTAATATTATTGGTACAACTATTTAATAGCTTAGTACAGACTTGTACTATTCTTGCAGACTTGGTCAGCTCTAACCACGTGCCTTTGGGAATTTCCCGCCTTTCCAAGATGGTCATCGATTTGTACTGCCCCGAGGTCGAGCACAGGGAACCTTTGATATGTTCCCTCGAGGGATGCACCTCGGGGCCAAGCTTCGAACTCTGTCCCAAGTTTCTCAAGGCCGGGCGCGGAATGCAATAGTGACCTCAAAATTGGACTCTCCGATTTTGGCCGTATACAGATTGTCCCCGCCTTTCTTAGAATGAAATGATAGGAAACGGTCTTGAATTCTTGCCTCTTCAGTTTCCGTTATAACGTCAGCCACGTTAGATCATTAAATGATGTGACAGAAAGGTTGTATAGAGGTCTTTGCCAGCACGTTTCTCGAAAATCCCACAACCCGCCATTGGTCGTCCTTCCGACTCCTCCAATACACTTTAAATGACTTATAAATACGTCAATTCCCTATCTTTTAAACTTTTACAACATCTTTAAACCTTCAATCTTTGCTAACAGTTTCCTGTCTTCACCTTCTTCTGTGTTCATCTTTTCATCATCTTACTTTGAAACTTTGCTATGACCATGGCCAAAACTTCCAAAAAGGTCCCTCAAAAAGAGAAAACCCCTACTTCGTCACGCTCGTCTAAGAGCAAGACAAAAGCACCTCCCCGTATTGAGGAGTGCATTCCTGGACCCTTTGAGACATCCTCCGATCTCAAAATTGATAAACCTCCTTCGGTACAGGGCCGATGTGAGCCCATGTCTCGGTACATAAGTTTAGTAACCGATGCAATGAAGGTAAATATACATTGCCGCTGGGGGGAGGCGGTGCAAGTGGAAATCCCTTCACCGGAAGAAAGCATAATTATGCACAAAGCTGGTTTCCTCAGCGTATATACGTACCCTTTTACCTTAGGTCCTGTAGATTCTTCTTCTCCACTGATAGACCCGATGATACTCGATTTTTGCCGTCAATATCGAGGTGACGCTTGGTCAAATTTATCCTTCTTTCTGGAGAATTCTTTATTTGATCAGACATTTCTCTACAATGGTCGATGGGATGTCTTTTACTCTCGGTCATCTGATTAGATTGTACAGCCCTCGTCTCTATCGAGGGGGGCTAGTCAAGCTGCAGTGCCGAGCCACCAAAGAACTCTTTGCCTGTATTGACGAAGATAAAGATCAGGGTTGGATGAGCCGGTTTGTTCGAGTCAGGACCTCGGACCTCATCCCTGCCGAGCAGATGCCATTCCCTGAGGAGTGGAATATGAGACGTAAGTGTCACTACACTGAGCATGTTTCATCATCTGAATTCTTTCCTTTTTCCCCTTTTGAACTAATCCATTTCTATTCGAATTGATTCCCTTCTGATGGTATAGCCACCGTGTGGTTCCCCGGCATGGTCAGGGACCTCCCCGGCTGGGTTAAACTCTTGGATTCCACCTCCTCGTATGATAAGCAAATTTGGCCAAGACGCGGTGGAAGGCCAAAAATCATGGTACGCCCTTACAACTTTCACTTCCAAGTTCCTTATAAGTAGATTTCTTAGTGATATGTTTGATATTTTATGCTTGTGCAGGCCTCGGGGAAGCCGTTTCAATGAGACCGCCTCCTCTTGGCGAAGGAGAAACCCAAAGACCGGCCAAGGACAAAAAAAGAAAGAAGGAGGATCCTGCAGAGTCCCCGAAACCTAAGAGAGCTAAGGCTCGAAAGCCCAGGACCGATGATATGGTCTTAACTTCGGCTGTTGCGGACAGTCTTCGTGTTGAATACGAAGACGATGACAGTCATCCACTATTGCATAGGGAAAGACAAAGCGTTGATGTTTCAAAGGTTGCTGGCCAGAAGACTGCAGAGTCGGAGGTGGCCGATGCGGCCCCACATCGTATTGAGGAGGCCCTCAAGGAGGGTTTAGATGCAGTCCCCGAGCCAACCGTCGTACATGATACAACTTGTGCCGATGAACACTTGGTTGGCGAATTCAGAAGCTCCAGTCTTGAGACTCTTCGAGGACGTGAGGAAGCCCCGATAGAGGTTGATTCCATGAGCGATATTCAATCAGGCCCATCGTTCTCACCAGGGCAAATACGGCATGCCCTGAACAGGGAAGCTTCCAATGCAGGGGCCTCCCAGGGGGAGGATGATTTATTCAGAGATTACTTTGCCGGTGTCGAGGAGGATGCCGATCTCAATGCCCCCGTTATTATCGAGAAGGCTGAGATACTCAAAAAATAGGTGATTTTTCTTTGACACAACCTTCGTGCTTTGATTTTTTTCCCTTGTCCTTATAACTTCTTTCCCTTGCGATGTAGGTCACATAGCTCTATGACTAGGCCTTCTCTAAGTTACAAGATAAGTTGGATCATCCTGAGGAGGAGTTTGATAAGCTCACGTCGGAGTCGAATGAGCTGAAGGCTTCGTATGCCCGAAAGGAATAAGAGTTGATTGACTCTCGGTAAAGCTCGGAGAAGGCACTCCAGGAGCGGGCCAACTTCATCGAGCAGGTAGTTTGGTATTCACAATCTCGCCTTTTATTTTCATGACTTGGTGTTTATTACCTTGACTCGGCATTTGAATATTGAGCAAAAGGAAGCCCTAGCGAGGTAGCTTCAGGAAGAGATCGTGGCCAAAGATGCCAAGATCCTTGAGCTGAAGCAGCACGAGGATAGCATGGCCTCGGAGAGGGATGCTCTTCGGGAGGAGGTGACCTTGACTCAGAGTCTTCTTCGAGGTGCCCATGATGTGGCTCACAAATTTAAGGCACTTCATGCTGATTCGGCTACCGAATTGGCCACGGCCACGTCTGAAGTCAATGCTCTCATATTCTCGTATAGGATGATGTCGCGGCAGCAAATACTCGAGCCAGGGAGATATCTAAAGAGGCCGAGCTCAAATTGGCTCGCCCTGTTGCTCATGCTCGTTTGGAAGCTCGGAGGAAGGCCTTTGAGGAAGTGCATTCCAAGGGTTTCAATCTCTCTGTCACGATCGAAGAAGCCAAGGCCTTGGAAGAGGAATCAGCAGTTCTGAATACTTCGTACGAGGGCTCTACAAGCGACTCGAGAAGTAGCGAGGATGAAGAATAGAATACTTTGCTCTTTTTACTTATTCATTTTTGTATGTGGGATCCGCGGGAGAATCTTGTAAATGCACCTTTGCAAATATATTTTTGGAATGCAAAGGATTTTATTGTTTAATGTCTTCAAAGTTTAGCCTCTCAGTGTTCATGCAAAAGTTGAGCTCGAATTTTGATTTAATCCCTTTGAGCTTGGTCTCGGAGTAACATAGACCCTTGATACCGGACCACTTTGATTTCGATCGCAGATCTTCCCCTGGGTTGGGTCGGTAAGGAATTGATTAGACTTCTCGATCCCTTGAACACTGTATGATAACGTCATTCTTATGACATGACCGTGAAGTGACCGAGGTGGCCTCGTTGGTACATTTCCCAAAAAGTCATAATTGCTTGTCAGAGTTGATTGGTTACTAAATTTAATGAATAGTCGTCGCTCTTCTTATATATATTCTCCTTTCCTTTTATTGAGGGCTTTGCTGCTTTGTGCGACTATCTTTCTCTATAGAGTTCCCTTTCTTGCACCAGTCCTTCCGCCATCTTAGTTTAAAGCATTTGCCCGAGTTTTCATCTTCTTATTTGCTTTGAAGGAGTTATGGCTACTATGTCTACGTCCGCTCATCAGAAAGAAAGAAGTCCCTCCTCTGCTTCCCGCCCGGCCGGTGGTACACCGCCGACATTTGGCGAGCTAACCTCGAACTGTTTGTCTCGATGAAAGAATATATGATAGATAAACCTCTCAACGTACCGGACCATCGAGAATATGCACCGAGGTTCATTCGGTCAATAGAAGAGAGACACCTCGAAGCTGTGAGGAAACACTGCGGATGGGGAGAAGAGGTGATGCTGCAGGTACCCTCCTGGGAGGAAGATGTTATGGCCCATGTAGAGGGGGTTTTTGAACGTGTATATGTACCCTTTTACGTTGGGCCCTCTCGACCGACTCGTTCTCGAGTTCTGCAAATATATCGAGTCACTCTGGCCCAGATCCATCCGTCTTTCTGGCGGATCGTGCTGATGATGAGGTTTTTCGCCGAAATGGCTGAGCTTGAGTTCACTCTTAGTCACCTCATTAGATTGTATTGGCTTTTGCATTATCGAGGTCTAATTACACTGCGACGCCGATCCACCAAGCCCTTTATTACAAGTGATGACGAGGACAGGGATCAAGGGTGTATGAGTCAATTTGTTCGAGTGAGGACTGTTGATATCATTCCTGCGTTTCCTGAGAAATGGAATTTCAAGCGTAAATGACATGCTATACTTTATTATTTTTGTTCTAGGTGGAGGTATAATCCGTAAGAACATTTTCTTTCTTTCTCCGTATCGATCCCGTGGATGCCAAATGAGGTCCCCGATCTTGCGGGCTGGGCCCACAAACTAGCTGCCTCTTCGACTTATGATGAGCGCAAGTGGCAAGACTTGTCGAAAGGCAGATGGGAGGCTAAGCACCATGGTATTTGTTGTGTAGCCCTTCTCTCGAGGAGTACTTTTCTTTATGTACACTAATTTCTTTGTTGCAGTCATTGGTGAGTTTTCTGAGGTGAGACCGTCCCCTTTCGAGGAGGAGGAAGGGCCTTCGACTTCTGAGAGAAGGAAGGATAATAAAATAAAAAGATGCTCGGAGGACGAGGATTCCCACATCAAAGCAGGACCTGCCTAGGGGCGCGAGGAGGGGGTTACCTTTGACGAAGATCTCACATCTGTTGGTCATTCCATGGACATCAATGCGCCTGGAGAGGATGACTCTATATTGATGGCTCGAACCAGGATCCCCTCTGGGGGAGGGATTCCACAAGGGAGGAGGGACGAAGGTCCCTCATTACTTGATTTGGCGGTTGGTTCTCGGTCGTCGGGTTGCTCTACTGGGGCCGATGAGACCGAGCCGGTAGATGTGAAGTCGACCTTCGAGGAAGCTCAGTGATTCTGCTCCATGGTGAGCTTTGAAGTTGTTATAATTTTTCCAAATTCATACTTTCTTATTTTTAATTGAACCTCCTTTCTTACAGGCCTTCGACAAGCTTAAGCCTGAGCTTCTTCTTTGCGAGGCAAGAGAGCTAATACACCTTCGATCGGAGTTGAACCGGAGTCACGATTATGAAGGCAACCTCGAGAAATAGGTAATCTCTGTTTTGAGGGAATACATGTTTGTTCTCCCATCTTCGGAAACTAACGTTTCAGTATCTTAGTTGCAGAGAAAGACAGAGAAGCTGGAACGCCTTCGGGGCGAGGTCAACCAGGTTGATTCTGATTGCAATGAGTTGAAGGCATAGATAGATTTTCATGTTTCGGCCAAAAGGAATGCTTTGGCTAAGGTCTTCTCCCTCGAGATACGACTTTGTAGTGCTCAAGAAAGCAACTCGGTCCAGACTAGCAGGATTGCTAAGCTTGAAATAGATCTTTTGAAGATGAAGGCCGAAGTGGTATAGGCTCGAGCCGAAGTTGAAGAGGCCCGAGTAAAGGCTGATAAGAGGGCGGTTGTCTACTTAAGAGATGCTACTGACGCTCGAATGTAGTTGCGGGAGGCTTCTGATCGAGAGAGAAGAAGCAATGAATATGCCCGCTGTAGATCTCGGAGGGAGACCCTCGAGGAGATTCATGATACGGGCTTTGATCTCTCGGAAGAGATAGAGCAGGCTAAGGCAGACGAGATTAATTCCAAGTTATTCCTCTCTACCGACAATGAAGCTCATGTAGAAGAAGGATAGGAAAGAGCTGGCAAGGATTCTAGGACCGAGGGGGTTGATGAAGGCAAAGTCCCCGAGGGGGAGAAGACGAAGTCCCCGATAATAACGATAGACTAGGTCTCAAAAAGTCTCCCTGTGGGAGTGTTGTAAATGTACTTGAGTACCATCATTTATATAAAGATATCTTTCATTTTGTCTTCGTCTTTGAATTTGTGGTTTTAATTTTGATGCTTGTTGTTGAGGTCTTATAAGCTTTATTTTGCCTCATCGAGGTATTTTAGTTAGTCCTCGAGCGATATGAACTCGGCCTTCATATCGAGGGTATGCTTTTTTAGGGGTCTTATAAGTTTGATATTACGTCCTTGGCCTTGATATCGGGGTTGTGTCCTTTTAAGGTTTTACAAGTGCCGTGTTGCCTCGTCGAGGTCTTACAAATCAGCCTTTAGGCTCTTTAGGCCGGCCCTTAGGCTCTTTAGATTGGCTCTGAGGCTCTTTATGTTGGCCTTGAGGCTCTTTAGGCTGGACCGTAGGCTCTTACGCATTGGCCTTTAGGCTCTTTAGATTGGGTCGATGCAACCTTTAGTATGGCTATAGTTTTTCCTCATTTTGGCTAAAGACTTTTGAAGTTTTGATTATGCCTTGGCATGTTTTGTGTTCGTCTGACCCTTCGAGGGCTCAAACGAGAACCCAGATTATGAGTCAATATGTGATGATGGTTGGGTACCTTGGGAGGTCCTCTTGAAGGCTGATTATCGAAGCCTTTTCACTGAAGGTTGATTTTTTCAAAACCTTTTTACTTAAGGTTGATCATTTTTGAAGCGTTTTTATTGTTTCTAGCTGATATGATCGAAGCACTTTTGCTTATGCCGAGGGTAGCCTGATTAACCGTTTCTTTTCGAAGTATTTGAAGGCCTGTAGTTTTTATGGCGGCGGTCAGACGTCTCCGAGCCGCGTTAATTTGGCCGGAGCCTTTTAATATGACTGTAGTCTTTATGTTTGGCAGTAGCTTTTTGGTCCCCGGGTGAGATAGCCTCGACGTCTATATCGAGGGCATGCCTTTTTAGGGGTATTACAAAGTCGAATATATAGCCTTGGCTTTAATATCGGGGTTATGCCTTTTTAAGGTCTCATGAATTTGGGCATGCCTCGTTGAGGTCTTACAGATTTGATGTTGCCTCATTGAGGGCTTACGAGCTTGAGGTTACCTCATTGAGGGCTTACGAGCTCGGGGTTGCCTCATTGAAGGCTTATGAGTTCGAGGTTATATGGCTCGGTGAGCTGACTGTTGACGACAACCCCGAGTGTTCGGGAGTTTTTTGCCCTGAAGCCATTTCTTGTAAAAATAGCAAACTTCTTTTGAGGTATGAAGAATTTTGATGATAAAAGATACTGCTTCGATTACTTTATACAAGCGTACATGTTTTCTCCATCGAGAGTTAGATTTTATTCTACACGGACACTGTTCATTCGACCGTTTGGCCCGATACAACATTCTCCTGTCGAGACCCTCTTTGGCATATTTTGATTTCTTTGAAGAGGTGACCTCCCGGGGGGATGCCCCCCCAGTATTTGAGGTTGATTTGAGAAGAATCCTTGAATACTTGTTGAGTTCTCCTTAGGTAGCATATAGATATTGCCTCGTTAAAAACTTCATTGGTAAAACCCGTTTGGGATAAAACCCGGTCTAAGGAAAAAAGAGCGCAACGCGTGCTTTAAAACCCAAGGTCTTCGAGCTGGAGGGTGCGTCGATTCCTTTCGATCGAACGCCTGCAATGGGTTAGTATAAAACATAAATGAAAAGGGGGAGGGTTGTACCTTGGCAGTGATAACGTTAGAACCTTGAAATGTTTAGATTTCTTATTACGAGGACGCGGAACGGTCCTTTATTTACTCATTTGGGTGTAGTCGAGAATGTAAGTTGTGGCCGCTACTTGGCTGTTTGTTGGTCATTTGGCTCTTTCGATGTAGAAGGCATAGATGTCGGTGCCACGTCATGCACCGCAAACATCTCTCCCGCTGCATGCTACTCCCCGTATACTGTTTTACTCCGTCCATTGTTGGAAACTTCATCATCTGATGAAGGGTTGACGACACCGCTCTCATACTGTGTATCCATGGCCTACCGAGTAAGGCATTGTATCTCATGTCACCTTCGATGACGTGAAACTTGGTGTCTTTAATTGTACCGACCACGTTGACTGGGAGGATGATATCCCCTTTGGTCATTTCGCTCGCCATATGAATCCATTGAGGACTCGAGAGGCGGGTACGATCTGATCAAGAAGTTTGAGCTGCTCTACCACCCTCGACCTGATTATGTTGGACGAGCTACATGGGTCCACGAGCACACGTTTAATTTGAAATTTATTCAAAAGAAAAGAAACTACCAGTGCGTCATTATGAGGCTGAGACAAGGTTTCAATGTCTTCATCGCTGAATGAAAGAGCGTCTTCCGGTATGTATCTTCGAGTTCGCTTTTCCCTGGTGATGGATACTTTTGTTCGCTTGAAAACGGCTCCCTGTGGGACGTCGATTCCTCCAATGATCATGTGTATGATGTGCTGAGGTTCTTCCAGTTCATTTTTTCTATTCGCCTCTCTTTCCCGGAACTGGTTCTTAGCTCGATATCTGAGGAACTCTCGAAGGTTCCCTTCGCTGATTAGTCGGGCTACCTCTTCTCGAAGTTGTCTGCAATCCTCAGTTCTATGACCGTGAGTGCCATGATATTTTCATACTAAGTTGGGGTTCCTTTGTGAAGGATCTGACAGTATGGATTTTGGCCACCTGGTATCCTTGATCTTACATATGGCTGATACGATGTCCGAGACATCGATACTGAAGTTGTACTCAGATAACTGAGGCGCCTCTACTGGCCCAATGTGCCTATCGAACCCGGTTTTGCTCATTAGTCCTTAGGGACCTTGGCCTCAATCGATCCTTCTGTCTTTTCAGGGTATGTTGCACCTTGAGGCGTTTCTTTGATCTGCTACATACGGTTGGTATCTCTCTTTATTTGGACTCGATTCTCTTTCTGTAAACCTAGACTCCTTAGCTAAGAGCCTGCTTGGATATACTGAGCCTGAGGGGGATCCCAATTGGTCGTCCTCGACCCTGATATTTGATTGATACCTGTAATGCACATACGTCCAAGTCATGGCGGGATACTCGATTAAATTTTGCTTCAGCTGCTTCGAAGCTACCGAGCTTCGTTCATCCAAGACCTGAGTGAAGGCTTGTACCGCACAGTCATCGGAGACTGGTGGTAGTTCTATTCTTTCCATCTGAAAGCGGGATACGAACTCCCTTAATATCTCATTCTCCCTCTGTATAATTTTGAAGACATCGGACTTCCTTGTAGCAACCTTAATGGCACCAGTGTGCGCTCTCACAAAGGAGTCATCCAACATGGAAAACGAATCTATGGATTTCGGGGGGAGGTTGTGATACCACATCATGGCCATCGACCCTCGAGTTATAGCTTTCTACTTTTTTGTCGCTGACCTCTATCTTCTTTTCTCCTGATTCAATCTTCTTCGTGCGGTCCTCAAGCATCTTTACTATAGCGGGGTCTGCTGCTGACCTGTTGCCACTCAATCTTTCTGGCGCCTGCTCGACTCGAAGAGCCGTTTCCGGTACTGTTATGCTTGGAGTTTTCTACTGACTCTGCAGCTGAGCAATAGCTACTTGTTGTGCTTGTAGCATCTCGAAAATGATTTGCAGGATAACTTCATTTCGAGCATGTATTGTTTGTGCGCCAGATTGGACTTCTCCTTGCACGCTTCCCCTGACATCCGTACCCAAATCTGTGCTTATAGCAATATGCAAGCCAACATCAACTAGGTTGGGAATAGGTGCTACTTCGGGGTTGAGCGGTGGCACACCGGCTGCTGAAGATGCTGCATTATTTTCCCCGTGAAAATCGAGGCCATTGTTGCCATGCACTGGTGCATTAGCTGAGTTTGACATGTTTTAGCCTGAAATCAAAAAATCTTGGACAAGAAAAAATGTGAAGAATAACGTGTGTTATCAGAAAACTAACACTAAAATAATCACTATTATCTTTAGCCCCACAGTGGGCGCCAAACTGTTTACCTTGAAAATGGTATTGACAATTATATTTTATTTTGTGGTTCTAAAAATATGTGATTTATTCCAATACTAGTTGTTAGAAGAATGATGCTAAGAGCAAGTAAGTAAATAAAGTATGCAAACCAAAATTATCACAAGGCCAGGGGGCCCCGAGCTTGCCTGAACAAGGGCCTCGAGGTCGAGCTAGGGCACCTGTTAGTAGGCGATAGACGAAGAAACAATAGAATTGGGGCCTCGGGATAGCCTTTAATGGTGAATAATGAGAAATAAATGAAGAACAATCAAGAACACAATAAATGAAGGCAATCAATCAGTGGAACAATTGTTGAGCACACTTAGATAAGAAAAGCAAGGAATGTTATCTGATATTGAATATTAATCCTTCTTACAAAATGACAAGGGTCCCCTTTATACAGGAGGGGGAATCCCAACATAGTACATGTATAATTATGACAAGGTAATGCAATTTATAGCTATTTAATGGCTTAGTACAGACTTGTACTATTCTTGCAGGCTTGGTCAGCTCTAACCACATGCCTTTGGGAATTTCCCGTCTTTCCGTGACGGTTATCTATTTTTCTTGCCCCGAGGTCGAGCACAGGGAACCTTCGATATGCTCCCTCGAGGGATGCACCTCGGGGACAATCTTCAAACTCTGTCCCGAGCTTCTCGAGGCCGGGCGCGGAATGCCATAGTGGCCTCAAAATTGGACTCTCCGATTTTGGCCGTATACAACTTGAATTGGCGAAATTGGAAACCTCGTGAATTTTGGTTGGCAGTGGAAAATTCAATATCAGAGTCGGAATGGAATTTCGGAAGTTGTAATAGGTTCGTAGTGTCATTATTGACGTGTGTGCAAAACTTGAGGTTATTTGGACGTGGTTTGGTAGGTTCCAGCATCGTTTGCGGAATTTGGAAGTTTAGAAGTTCTTAGGCTTGAATCCGACGTTAAGTGGGAGTTTTGATGTTGTTTTAGGTGTTCCGAAGGCTCGACTAAGTTCGTATATTTTTATGTGACTCGTTGGTATTATTGGTTGAGGTCCCGAGGGCCTCGGCTGGTTAACGAATATTGTTTTGGAGTTGAGAGTTGCAGTTTTTCTGGTTTTGAACTTCTGGTGTTTTTCCGCACATGCGGAAGGGAAGCTGCAGGTGCGAGGGTCGCAGGCACGGAAGGTGAATCGAAGATGCGGAATTTGGAAAGCTGAGGTTGGAGCGCAGGTGTGGAAGATTGGCCGCACCTACGAGCCCTGGGGCACAGGTGCGAAAGCTGGTGACTTAGGTGAAAGGCGCAGGTGCGGCACTTGGACCGCAGGTGCGGTCCCGCAGGCACGAGAAATAGGCCGTAGGTGCAAGAAGCCTGGGCAGAAGGTATATATTGCATACTTCGCGAATTTTGGTGCATTCTTCACCATTTTTATTCGGTTTTGGAGCTTTTGGGAGAGATTTGAAGAGGGATTCAAGGGGTTTTTTATTGAGGTAAGTTACTTGGGCCCTAATACTCGTGTTTATGGTAATTTTCCATTGTTAAATCATGTAATTAGTGAATCTTAGGGGTGAAAATGAAGGGGTTAGGGCTTGGGAATTGGAGAGTTTGATTTAGGAATTGAGGGGCCAAATAAGGTCTGATTTTGATAAATTTGGTATGGTTGGACTCGTGAGTGAGTGGGCTTTCTAGTTTTTTAAATTTTACCGAATTTCGAGATGTGGTCCCAGGGGTCGAGTTTGAGCCGAATTCGGGATTTTGGGCTAACTTGATAGTTTCTCTTGTAGAATTCATCCCATTAGCGTATATTGATTGTAATATACTGATTTTGAATAGATCCGGAGCATTTGGAGGCACAGTCGAGAGGCAAGAGCCTCATGGGTTAGAGTTTTGAACGGTTTGAGGTAAGTAACGAATGTAAATCTAATCCTGAGGGTATGAAACCCCGGATTTCGTATCATACTACTATATTGAGGTGATGCACATGCTAGGTGACGGGCGTGTGGGCGTGCACCGTTGGGGATTTGTGACTTGGTCTGTCCTATAGCAACTGTAGAGTTTCATATTTTGTTGAAACTATATAATACCTATGTGTTTTAGAAAGTGTTCCTATAAATTGGGTTGATTGCCATGTTTGGGCCTTGTGCCAGTGCTGTTTGGACCCTTAGGGGCCTTTTCTTACTATCCTCTCACTGGTTTTGATTGAAAATCTATACTCAGTCATGGTTATACCTATTTACTGCATATCTCAGTTTTATTACTCTGTTTTGATGCATATAAATGTTGTTTTGGGTTGAGTTCCCTGTTTTTACTGAAATGTCCAAGTGGCTTTTGTGAGGTTTATGACTGAGTGAGGCCGAGGAACTGATTTGTGAGGATATTTATGGGATCAGGCTGTACGCCGAAACATGTTTGAAATAGGCCAAGGGCCTGAGTGATTTATGCCATGATTTGGATTGATATAGCTCTTGGGCTGAAGGAGCCCCTCCGGAGTCTGTACACACCCCAGTGCGCGCAGATACCTACTGAGTGCGAGTGTTGAATGATCGGGAGGCATGAATGATGGTGAGGTATGCCCGAGAGGCTGTTTACGAGTGACTATGAGGCTTGCCCGAGGGGCTGTTTATGAATTCATCATTTTCACTCTCTTTTGCATTGAGCCTCTGTTGAAACTGTTGAAAGATATCTTTAATAATTTTCACCGGAACTGGATTTTAAACGGGATGATTTGACTCAAATACTGATTTGAAAGCATGTTGTATTTTACTGAGATTTCATAATGTGGACTTTATGTGTTTTACTGCTCGTCACTACGGCTCAGTCTTTATTTACTGTTGTTACTTACTGAGTTGGCGTACTCACATTACTCCTTGCACCTTGTGTGCAGATCTAGGTGTTACTGGACGTACTAGCGAGTGTTGATTTCATTCATAGCGGATCTATCGGAGTTAGCAAGGTAGCTTCCTGGCGATCGCAACCCTTCTCTTCTACCTCTTGTCTTCCTATAAATGTTTTTAGTTGTTTTCCAGACTGTATTTGTCTTAGTATTATTTGATAGATATTGTAGACACTCATGACTAGTGACACACGATGTCGGGCTTTTCTTTCCGCACTTTTCATTTGTTTTGAATTTCTTTATGAAGTTTTATTATTAAATAGCTTGAAATTATCTTTGAAATGAAATATCGCGTTGTTTTTGGTAATGAGTCGGCTAGCCTAGTACCATGATAGGAACCATCACGACATGGTAGATTGGGTCGTGAAAAGTTGGTATCAGAGCCTAGGTTACATAGGTCTCACAAGTCATGAGCAGGTTTAGTAGAGTCTTGCGGAGACGTCCGTTACTTATCTTCGAGAGGCTGCAGAACCCTTAGAAAAAATCTCACATTATTGAATTCTTGTCGTGCAAATCCATTGATTCTGGTAACTAAACTTCTATTGTTTCATTCTCTCACAGATGGTGAGCGTCCGCACTATCGGACAGGGTGACCAGCCACCAGTTAGGCCCGTGAGAGGTCGAGGCCGCTATCGAGGTCGTGGTAGGGATAGGGGTGCAACCCGCGCAGCAGCGGGGGCAGTACCTGTAGACCCTCCAGTTGCTCCAGATCAGGTCCCAACCGCAGATGCTCCACCGGGACCAGCTCAGGCACCCTCTGTGCCTATTGTGATCCCTGGTCTTCAGGAGGCCCTAGCCCAAATTTTATCAGTATGTACTGGCCTTGCTCAGGCGGTCTCAGTTGCTACGGCCGTAGCCACTTCGCAGGTCGGGAGAGGCATTCAGAATCCCGTCGCTCGCACACCTGAGCATGTTGTTCAAGGACTCCAGACACCAGGGGAACCACCAGCCCAGCCGGTTGCAGCTGCTCAGGACTATGTAGTTCCTGTTATGCCAGAGGACAAGCAACGCAAATTGGAGAGGTTTGGGGGACTCCAGCCTCCGTCGTTTAGTGGTGCTGAGGGTGAGGATGCACATGGTTTCTTGGATAAGTGTCAGAGGATGCTTCGGACAGTGGGTATTCTGGAGACCAATGGGGTCTCATTTACTACTTTCCAGTTCTCTGGGGCTGCATTTAGTTGGTGAGAGGCTTACGAGAGGCGTAGGCCGGTTGACGCAGTGCCCCTTACTTGGAAGCAGTTCTCCATTCTCTTTCTGGAGAAGTTTGTGCCTGAGTCCCGCAGGTTGATATGTCGGTTACACAATATGACATGTGGTTCTCCGAGTTGGCCCGTCATGAGGTATGGTTGGTTCCCACAGACTGGGAAAGGATCAGGAGGTTTATAGATGGCCTCAGTTTTCAGCTTCAGTTGCTTATGACTAGAGAGAGAATGTCTGGTGCCACTTTTGATGAGGTTGTAGACATTGCTCGACATATTGAGATGGTTCGTGGTCCGGAGAGGAGTAAGAGGGAGGCTAAGAGGACTCGTGGTCAGGGTGGATTCAGTGGTACTCCTCATAGGGGTCAGTTCCAGCACGACAAAGGTCTTCCATTCAGATATGCTCAGTCCGCTCGCCCAGTACACCGGGGTGCTTCATCGGGTCATGGTTCTCACAGTTCTCATCAGGGCCACTCATCATTCAGTGCCCTCCCAGCCCAGAGTTCATCCCGTGCTCCATTAGCTCAGGGCTTCTCCATGCCAGGTTCTTCTACCACTTATCCCGGTGCTAGTTGTTCCCTTCAGTCCCCGTCACCAGTGCCAGGGAGTTGTTTTAAGTGCGGGGAGTTTGGGCATATGTGGAGGCAGTGTCCTTGACGTCGTGGGGGTTCATCTCAGCAGAGGAGTCAGCCATCGACTTCAACTCCAGTTACTTCACTACTCGCACAGCCAGCTAGGGGTGGAGGTCAGTCAGCTAAAGGTCGCCCTGATGGGGAGGTCGATCAGGTAGTGGTCAGGCCCGTTTCTATGCACTCCCAGCCAGACCAGATGTTATGGCTTCAGATGTCGTGATTACATGTATTGTTTCAGTCTGTCACCGACATGCCTCCGTATTATTTGATCCTGGTTCCACATATTCATACGTTTCCTCATATTTTTCTCATTCTCTAGATATGCCCCGTGAGTCTTTAGTTTCATCTGTTCATGTATCTACTCCTGTGGGCGATAGTATTGTTGTGGACTGCGTATATCTATCGTGTGTGGTGACTATTGGGGGTCTGGAGACCCGAGTGGATCTATTGTTTCTCAGTATGGTTGACGTCGATGTGATATTATGCATGGATTGGTTATCTCCATGTCATGTTGTTCTAGATTGTCACTCTAAGACAGTGACCTTAGCAATGCCGGAATTTCTGAAAATTGAGTGGAGCGGTTCTACAGACTATGTACCGAGTAGGGTGATTTCATACTTGAAGGCTCAACATATGGTTGAGAAGGGTTGCCTATCTTATTTGGCTTTTGTGAGGGATGTCAGTGCAAGTACTCCTACTATTGATTCTGTTCCATTGGTCCGTGATTATCCGGATGTGTTTCCTGCAGACTTGCCAGGCACGCCGCCTGATAGGAATATAGACTTTGGTATTGATTTGGTGCAGGACACTCAGCCCATTTCTATTCCACCGTATCGTATGGCACCAGCGGAGTTGAAGGAATTGAAAGAACAGCTTCAGGAACTCCTTGATAAGGGGTTTATTCAGCCTAGTGTGTCACCTTGGGGTGCACCTGTTCTATTTGTGAAGAAGAAGGATGGTTCCATGAAAATTTGTATTGATTACAAGCATTTGAACAAGGTCACAGTCAAGAACAAGTATCCTTTGCCTCGTATTAATGATTTATTTGACCAGCTTCATGGAGCGAGGGTGTTCTCCAAGATCGATTTGATGTCCGGGTATCACCAGTTGAAGATTCGGGATTCAGATATTCTTAAGATAGCTTTCAGGACCCGTTATGGCCATTATGAGTTCTTGGTGATGTATTTTGGGCTGACCAATGTCCCGACAGCATTCATGCACTTGCTGAACAATGTGTTCCAGCCATAGTTGGACTCCTTCGTTATTGTATTCATTGGTGACATCCCGGTGTACTCTCGTAGCCAGGAGGAGCATGCTCAGCATTTGAGGATTGTATTACAGATATTGAGGGAGGAGAAGATTAATGCAAAGTTCTCCAAGTGTGAGTTTTGCCTTGGTTCGGTAGCATTATTGGGGCACGTGGTGTTCAGTGAGAGTGTTCAGGTAGATCCAAAGAAGATAGAGGCGGTGTAGAGTTGGCCTAGACCGTACTCAGCTACGAATACTATGCGCTTCCTTGGTTTGGCGAGTTATTACCATCGCTTTAAGGAGGAATTTTCATCTACTGTTTCGCCCTTGACCAAATTGACCCAAAAGGGTGCTCCATTCAGGTGGTCGGACGAGTGTGAGGAGAGTTTTCAGAAGCTCAAGACTGCTTTGACCACAACTCCAGTCTTAGTTCTGCCATCTGCCATTGGCTTCAGGTTTTTATACCGTGTATTTTGATGCCTCAAGCATAGGCATTGGTTGTGTTTTGATGCAGGAGGTAGGGTGATTTCCTACGCCTCGCGCCAGTTGAAGACCCATAAAAAGAATTATCCGGTGCATGATCTTGAGTTAGCAGCCATTGTTCATGCCTTGAAGATTTGGCGTCATTATCTGTATGGGGTTCATTGTGAGATTAATACTGATCACCGGAGTCTGCAGCATCTTTTCAAGAAGAAGGATCTTAATTTGCGTCGGCGGAGATGGTTGGAGCTTCTTAAGGACTATGATATCACTATTATGTACCATCCGGGGAAGGCCAATGTGGTGGCCGATTCTTTGAGTCGTCGAGAAGAGAATTTGGGGAGTTTAGCATATCTTCCAGCAGTAGAGAGACCGTTGGCATTGGATGTTCAGGCCTTAGCGGCCAACTTGTGAGATTGGATATTTCGGAACCTAGTCGGGTATTGGATTGCGTGGTCTCCAGGTCTTCTCTTTATGATCATATCAGGGAGCGTCAGTATGATGAATCTCACTTGCTTGTTCTTCAGGACATGGTCTGCTGAAGTGATGCTAGGGATGTGACTATGGGTGATTGTATGCGGCTAAAATTGGAGAGCCCGATTTTATAGTCATTACGACACCCAGAAGGCTTGAAGGGCCAAGTTTGGTATCGAGGGGGCACATCGGAGGTCCTCGACCTTGAAGCAATCCATATCAAAGGTCCTTGATCTCGAGGTAATCCACATCAGAGGTACTCAACCTCGAGATAGTGCATATCGAAGGCCATCATGGAAAGGCAGGAAACTCCCAAAAGGCACGTGGTTAAAGCTGACCAAGTACGCAAAATAGTACAAGCCCGTACTGTGGCATTAAATGGCTGTACCAACCATCTCTCTTTTGTAATAATTACACATGTATTGTGTTGGGACTCTCTTTATTATATAAAGGGGACCCTTGTCACTTTGTAAGAGACATGATATTCAATATACAAGAACAACAATTCCAACTTAAACATTCTCTACAATTGTTCCATTGATTTATTACTTTCCATTTATTGTGTTTCATTTTTTCTTCACTCATTACTTGCTATTGATCATAAATAGACCATCCTTAAGGCCCCCCAGCATTGTTTCATGATTATCGATATCCCCTAGTCAAGCCTCCCAAGCTCGACCTCGAGGCTTGCCCGGAAACCTTCTAGACCGGCCTCTTCGATAACTGGTTTGCGTAATCTAGTTCTTTTCGCTCCTATTTCATTTTTCTCGCTTCATACTCGGCATCTACTACCCAAATAACTGGTATTAAAATAGATCACATATTTTTAGAACCACATAATCAAATATAATTGTAATTACCATTTTCAAGGTAAACAGTTTGGCGCCCACCGTGGGGCTAAAAATAATAGTGATTGTTTTAGTGATGGTTTTCTAAAAACACAAGTTATTCTTCACACTTTTTCTTGCCCAAGAATCTTCAATTTCAGGCCAGAAAATGTCTAACTCAGTAAACGCACGTGAAAACAATGATCCTGGGGACCACGAACCGCAAGAACCCGTGCTCAAGCGGGCCAAAGTGCCTACCGCCATGAAAGAACAAACTCAAAGTTGCATATCTAAAAGAAATATTATGTTCAGAGAGGAAGATGTCGAAGCATTGTCTCCGCCGCATTGCGATGCGCTGGTAATTTCTTTCCTCTTGAATAGCACTCAAATTAAGTGTGTGCTCGTGGATCCAGGTAGCTCGGCCAATATAATCAGATTCGGGGTAGTGGAGCAGCTCAAGCTTCTTGACCAAATCGTACCAGATTCTAATGCCCTCGGAGGGTTTAACATGGAGAGCGAAACAACGAAGGGAGAGATCATCCTCCCAATCGACGTGTCCGGTACAATTCGAGTCACCAGGTTTTATGTCATCAAAGGGACACAAGATACAACGCCCTGCTGCGAAGGCCATGGATACACAACATCCGGGCGGTACCTTCGACTCTCCACCAAATGTTGAAATTCCCAACCGCAGATGGCATAAAAAACATTTATGGTGAATAGCTTGCGGCAAAGGAAATGTTCGCGGTACGCGACGTGGCGCCATATCCCGTATATTCCGCCTCGTAGGGGTTCCTCACCCCTCAAGCCTTCGTTTCCCCCGAAGAATCGGATGCGACAAAATCAACGGTTGAAGAGCTAGAACAAGCCGTTTTGGTGAAAAGACTACCAGATCGAAAGGTATACCTGGGAACAGAATTAACCCCCGAACTCAGGAAAGAACTCATTCAATTTATTATTGATAACATTGATTGCTTTGCTTGGTACCACTTAGATATGACAGGGATCTCCCCGGAAATAACCACCCACCGACTAAGCGTCCACCCCAGGTTCAAATCGGTAAAGCAAAAGAGGAGGCCCTAGTCCGAGGCAAAGCATGCATTCGTCAAAGAAGAGGTAACAAAACTCTTCAAAATAGGGTCCATTAGGGGAGTAAAATATCCCAAGTGGTTGGCCAATGTAGTAGTGGTCCCCAAAAAAGGGAACAAATTAAGAATGTGCGTAGATTATAAGGACTTGAATAAAGTATGCTCTAAAGATTCATTCCCGCTGCCCAACATCGATCGATTGATTGATGCCACGGCCGGCCACGAGACTCTCAATTTCTCGACGCCTACTCCGAGTATAATCATATTCAAATGAACCCCAAGGATAGGGAAAAGACTTCGTTCGTCACGAAGTATGACACATATTGCTACAATGTAATGCCCTTCGGGCTAAAAAACGCAGCGGCCACGTACCAGCGCCTAGTTAATAAGATGTTCGAACATCAAATAGGAAAATCCATGGAAGTTTACATTGATGACATGCTAGTTAAGTCTCTGCGCACAGAATACCATTTGACTCATTTGCAGGAAACTTTTGACATCCTTAGAAGCTACAACATGAAGCTCAAACCCGAGAAATGTGCCTTCGGCGTAGGTTCGGGCAAATTTTTAGGATTCATGGTATCAAACAGGAGCATTGAAATCAACCCTGACAAAATAGAGGCCATCGAAGATCATGGTGGTAAACAACATAAAGGTCGTACAGCGGTTGACCGGACAGATAACGGCGCTAGGTCGATTCATTTCGAGGTCATCAGATTAGAGCCATCACTTTTTCTCTCTACTAAAAAATAAAAACAACTTCGAGTGGACTCCGGATGCCAGTGTGCCTTGGAGGAATTAAAATTCTATCTCTCAAGCTCGTCTTTGCTCCACACCCCAAAGAAGGATGAAACTCTATACTTGTACTTAGCTTTATCCGAGGTAGCAGTAAGTAGCGTGCTGTTTTGAGATGAGAAAGGCACGCAATTCCCCGTCTACTATGTAAGTCGAACCCTGGGAGATGCTAAAACCAGGTATCCACACTTAGAAAAACTAGCTCTTGCATTAATAAGTGCATCTCGAAAATTGAAACCTTATTTTCAAAGCCACCATATATGTATTTTAACAACATATCCTCTTTGGAATATATCGCATAAACCTGAATTGTCGGGCCGGTTGGCCAAATGGGCCATCGAGCTCGGGGGGTACGATATCGAATATTAGCCCCAAACGGCCATCAAATCTCAAATCCTGGCAAACTTCGTGGATGAATTTACGCCCGTCCTCGTGCCCGAGGTAGAAAAAGAACTTCTGCTAAAAACGACCGCATCGTCGGGGGTATGGACCTTGTTCACTGACGGTGCCTCAAACGTGAGAGGATCTGGGCTCGGCGTAGTTCTGAGGCCACCTATAGGTGGTGTGATTAGACAATCTATAAAACTGCAAAGTTGACCAACAACGAAGCCGAGTGTGAGGCTATGATTGCAGGTCTCGAACTAGCCAAAGGCTTGGGGGCGGAAGCCGTCGATGCCAAATGTGATTCCGTTCTGGTAGTAAACCAAAAAAATGGGAGCTTCGAGGTTCGAGAGGACATGATGCAACGTTACCTAGACAAACTTCAAATCACTTTGCATCGTTTCAAAGAATGGAATCTGGCCCACATACCTCGGGAGCAAAACAGCGAGGCCGACGCACTCGCAAACCTGGGGTCATCCGTTGAAGAAGATGACATACTCCCCAAGGCCATTGTTCAGATATCCAAATCGGCGATCAAAGAAGGCCATGCCGAAATCAAATCCACCAGCATGACATGGGATTGGAGAAACAAATATATCGATTATTTTATAAGTGGGAGGCTACCCACGGATCCAAAAGAATCAAGGGCCCTTCGGACCAGAGCAGCCCGATTTTCACTCGACGAGAGTGGAGCTCTATACAGGAGATCCTTCGATGGCCCCCTAGCGGTATGCTTGGGACCAGGAGACACTGATTACATGCTTCGAGAAATCCACGAGGGCACTTGCGGGAATCACTTTGGTGCCAATTCTTTAATTCAAAAGGTGATCAGAGCAGGTTACTACTGGGACAACATGTAAAGGGACATCAAAGAATCCGTCCAAAAATGCGACAAATGTCATAGATTCGCGCCAATGATCCACCAACCCGGTGAACAACTACATTCAGTCTTATCACAGTGGCCATTCATGAAATAGGGAATGGACATAGTCGGCCCCTACCAATGACACTAGGTAAAGCTAGATTTATTCGGTTTATGACTGACTATTTCTCAAAATGGGTGGAAGCACAAGCCTATGAAAAGATAAGAGAAAAAGAAGTCATCGACTTCATATGGGATCACATCATGTGTTGACTTGGGATCCCCTCCGAGATAATATGTGATAACGGGAAGCAGTTCATCAGAGGAAAAATAACAAATTTTCTCGAGGATCACAAAATAAAAAGAATACTGTCAACGCCCTACCACCCATGTGCAAATGGTCAAGCCGATTCCACAAACAAGACCATCATTCAGAACTTGAGAAAGAAGTTAGAAAATGCGAAGGGAAAATGGAGAGAAATGCTGCCCGAAGTACGATGGGCATATCAGACAACCTTTAAATCGAGCACAGAAGAGACGTTGTTCTCTTTGGTGTACGGGTCTAAGGCTTTGATACCGGTCGAGGTCGGAGAGCCAAGATCCAGATTCTGACATGACACCGATGACTCAAACAATGAGGCCATGACCACAGCCCTCGAACTATTAGACGAGAAGCGAGAAGCTTCACTGATCCAGATGGCCGCCCAAAAACAAAGAATAGAAAGATACTACAACCGAAGAGCAAACCTCCGATATTTCAGAATCGGGGACTTAGTCCTAAGAAAAGTCACCCAAAGCACTCGAAACCCAAACGAAGGGAAGCTAGGCCCGAGCTGGGAAGGATCGTACCGCGTCCTCGGGGTAATCAACAAAGGATCCTACAAACTCGGCACCATGGAAGGAGAGCAACTGCAAAACCATTGGAACATATCAATGCTCAAGCGCTATTATTGCTAAAGTACATTCCTCACCCTCTTTCCTTCAAGATCTACACTAAACAAATGCGCAGGTATGCGGTTAAGAGGAATCAAAACATCCCCCAGCTCGAACACCTTAGGTTTTAAAGCATGCGTTGCGCTATTTTTTCCCTCACGTCGGGCTTTATCCCAAAATGGGTTTTACCGGCGGGGTTTTTAACGAGGCAACATCCACATGATACCTAAGGAGAACTCATCAAGTATTCAAGTCTTCTCTTCGATCAACCTTGAATACTGAGGGGCATCCCCCCGGGAGATCACTGAAATATCCCAAAGAGGGTCTCGACAGGGAAATGGTGTATCGGACCAAACGGTCGAATAAACCGTGTCCGTATAGAATAATCGATTTCTCGATGGAAAAAACTTGTATACTTGTACCAAGTAATCAGAGAAGTACCTTCTATCGTCAAAACATTTCGTACACCATTGAAGTTTGCCATTTTTACAAGAGACAGCCCCAGGGTCAAAAATTTAGCAAGCACACAGGAACTGTCCTCGACAGTCACTCCATCGAGTCGCCAAAACCCGAAGCCATAAGACCTCAGGGCAGGAAAATTTTAACTCATAAGCCTCCACGAGGAAATATCAACAGCATAAGCCCTCCTCGAGGCGACCTCAATTCTGACTCAGGGACTGCCCCTGACTGTCGGCTCGTCAAGATATCTAACTCGAAGTCATAAGACCCCCAGGCCGGAAACTTCAAACTCATAAGCCCTCCATCAGGATCAAAACTGTAAGACCTCAAGAAACGCATGCACAAATTTGTAAGACCTTAAAACAGGCATAAACCCCATATCAAAGTCAAGGCTATATATCGAACTTGTAAAACCCAAAAGGCATACCCTCGATATAGACTCCATGTCTATCTCATTTGGGGTCTAAAAGGCTATGGCTAAGAACAATGACCACCATCATAAGGCTCTGGCCAAACTAACACAACTCAGAGACGTCCGTCCATTGCCATAAAATCACAGGCCTCTATTTACTTCGAAAAACTTCGAAAAGAACCAGTTGAAGGTTGTACCAACCTAAAGCGTAAGAGCCTAAGTCGCCTGATACATTAAAGGTTGTACCAACCTAAAGCGTAAGAGCCCAAGTTGTCAGCTAGTCGTATCAACCTTACGCGTAAGAGCCCAAGTCGCCAGCTACGGGTCATACCGACACTAAGCACCTCAAGGCCAATTTGGAAACCTGAGGTCCATTAAGCTTGAGTCGAAACCCGACTCAGAGAATAAGCCCGATACGGTTAACTAAAGCGCCTTAGGGCCAAAGAAGCGTAACAGCCTGAATCGACCGCTACATTTAAAGTCGTATAGATCTTACGCATAGGAGCCCGAGTTGCCAGCTATAGCTCATACCGACACAAAATGCCTCCAGGCCGATTTGAAAACCTGAGAGCCATTGAGTTCGAGTCGAAACCCGACTCGAAGAATAAGCCCAACACGGTTAACTAAAGCGCCTCAAGGCCAATAAAGTGTAAGGGCCCAAGTTGCCAGCTACAACAGTTGTCGTACCGACCTAAAGCATAAGAGCCCGAGTCGCTAGCTTAAACAACCTCAGGGCCAGTTTATAACCCCAAGGGCTTCATCTCAATGTCCAATTCTCCAGGCTAACTACCAACAGGAAAATCAAATCAGAGAAAATTTCATATATATATATGCATCGCAAATACATATTTACAAAGCTCCCACAAAATTCTTATGCAAACAACAAAGCAGAAAATCTATTCTACTCTGGGGACCAGCTCCCTCAAAGGCCCCTCGGACTAGCTCTCGTAGCGGCCTTCAAGTATCAGCATCAGCTCAAGAATCAAGGAGAAATTTGGCGTGTATATGGTCTGCCTCGGCCTGCTTTATCTCTTCTGAGATGTCAAAGGCCCCTAGCATCTCCCTCCGGGACTTGCATCGGGCATACTCATTGCTCCTCCTCTCTCTGTTGAAAGCTCCTCTTAGCTCGGCCTGAGCATTGACAACATCTTTCAAGTAAACAACCACTTTCTTGTCGGCCTTTATATTCAGAAGATTAGCCTTGAGCTTGAAAATCCTGCTTGACTAGATTAAGCTATCTTCTCGGGAATTACGAAGTCATATCGCGAAGGTAGCAGCCTTAACCGAAGCATTCCTTTGACTCGAGGACCGAGTCCCCTACCGACAGTCATCGACTACCACCGATCTCCCATCAAGAACAAAAACCTAAGGGTTTATTTTTTTTTTAAAAAGGTCCAAAACTTCGGACCAACTATTAACGTGCATCACAGTCTATTCCGAAAAAGCAAAGAAATGACAAAAAAATATAGAGGCCTTTATATATAGTGAAGATTCACAAATGTGTATTTTACAAAGCTCATGTCTAGAGCCCTTACACGAAGAAAATAACAAGTAAAAACCTAACCTACTTTCTGTGAGACCTAATCTGTCGTTATTATAGGCACTTCGTCTTCTTCCCCCCCCCCCTCCCCCCGGGGACTCTATCTTCATCAAGCCCTTCGGGACTAGCATCCTCACCAGCTCTTTTATCTTTGTCTTCGGCATCGGCTTCATCATCGGTAGAGAGGAGGGACTTAGCGTCAATTTCACCTGCCTGCTCTCCAAATATCTTATGGCAAATCTCCTCGAGGGTCTCCCCCCGAGATTTGCATCGGGCATGCTCACTGCTTCTTCGGTCTCGATGAAAGTCTCCCCCTCAACTCCTTTTGATCATCGGTGGCATATGTAAGAAGGTTCCCAGTACATATACGTGAAGTTACTTGGACTCGGATTCGGGGGAAAGAAGAATTGGTGAAGCACTTCTCAACATCATTATTTATTTGCGACACGAGGACGTATCTCCACGTTATCATCTCCCCGCCAGGGAATAGCCCGACCAGCTCTATCAATAGCTATATCTCATTCAAATGGAGGGATTTTTACCGACGCCGCTTTTTCCCAACAAGAATCAACCTTCGCCTCTTCATTATCAATCGTCGGACCAACATATCGAGACGTGGGTTCGTGACAGCCCGCTACCCACAAAGATTTAGCAGCCTCAAGATCAGATGACATTTCATAAGGTACAAGGAGACACTCCTCAGCGCGAGGGGAAACTGTCGTTGCACTTTTAGAAGAGCGTAAAGAAGAAGGGGTTTTCTCTTTTTAAGGGACCGTTTTAGAAGTCTTGGCCATGGCTGCATTGGCCATAGCTACATTAGCATTTCAGAATGGGAAGAAGAAAAATGGCAAAGAAAGCAAGAACTGCTAAGAAGGGGTTTTAAAGTGTTGTGAAGAATGAAATTTTGAAAATGATGGGTTGGAATATTTATGGAGGTTTTTTCAAGAGTATTAAAGAAGTTGAAAGAGGGGGAAAAAGCGGTTCAGAGGATTTTTGATAACCGTGTTCTGTGCAATTCTGTCGCATCAGTTGATGACCTCATGTGACGGACGTCATGATGAAGATATCGAAGAGCCAAGAACTCAAGACCGTTCCTTATCATTTCATTCTAAGGAACGCGGGGACTATCTGTATGTGGATAAAATTGGATAGCACGATTTTACCGTCGTTTCGACACCTAGAAGGCTCGAAGGGACAAGTTTGGTATCGAGGGGGCACATCGGAGGTACTTGACTTCAAAGAAATCCATATCAAGGTTCCTCGATCTCGAGGTAATCCACATCGGAGGTCCTCGACCTCGAGATAGTGCATATCGAATGCCATCCTGGAAAGGCGAGAAACTCCCAAAAGGCACGTGGTTAAAGCTGACCAAGTACGCAAAATAGTACAAGCCCGTACCTTGGTATTAAATGGTTGTACCATCCATCTCTCTTTTGTAATAATTACATATGTACTGTGTTGGGACTCTCCTTATTATATAAAGGGGACCCTTTTCACTTTGTACGAGACATGATATTCAATATACAAGAACAACAATTCCAACTTAAACATTCTCTACAATTGTTCCATTGATTTATTACTTTCTATTTATTGTATTTCATTTGTTCTTCACTCACTACTTGATATTGATCATAAATAGACCATCCTTAAGGCCCCCCAGCACTATTTAATGATTATCGATATCCCCTAGTCAAGCCTCCCAAGCTTGACCTCGAGGCTTGCCCTGATACCTTCGGGACCGGCCTCTTCGATACCTAGTTTGCGTAATCTAGTTCTTTTCACTCCTATTTCATTTTTCTCGCTTCATACTCGACATCTACTGCCTAAATAACTGGTATTAAAATAGATCACATATTTTTAGAACCACATAATCAAATATCATTGTAATTACCATCTTCAAGGTAAACAGTGAGGATGGTGTGTTGAGGATGCAGGGCCGGATATGTGTGCCTAATGTAGATGGGCTTCGGGAGTTGATTCTTGAGTAGGCCCACAGCTCGAGGTATTCCATCCATCCGGGTTCCGCGAAGATGTACCAGGATTTGAGACAACACTATTGGTGGAGGCGGATGAAGAAGGATACAGTTGGGTTTGTAGCTCGTTGTGTTAACTGTCAGCAGGTTAATTATGAGCATCAAAGACCAGGTGGCTTGCTTCACAAATTAGATATTCCGGAGTGGAAGTGGGAGCGGATCACCATGGACTTTGTAGTTGGGCTCCCACGGATTTCAAGGAAGTTCGATGTTATCTGGGTTATTATGGATCGGCTGACCAAGTCCACACACTTCATTCCTTTTGGTACTACTTACACTTTAGAGTGGTTAGCTGGGATTTATATTCAAGAGATTGTTCGTCTGAATGGTGTCCCAGTTTCCATCATTTCTGATAGAGGTACTCAGTTCACATTGTAGTTTTGGAGGGCCGTGCAGTGAGAGTTGGGTGCTCAGGTTGAGTTGAGCATAAATTTTCACCCTCATACAGATGGGCGATCCGAACGCACTATTCAGATATTGGAGGACATGTTGTGCGCTTGTGTCATTGACTTTGGTGGTTCATGGGACCAGTCTCTACCAGTCATGGATTTTTGCATATAACAACAGTTATCAGTCGAGTATTCAGATGGCTCTATATGATGCTTTATATGGGAGGAGGTGTAGATCTCCAGTTGGCTGGTTTGAGCTGGGCGAGGCTAGACTCTTGGGTACAGACTTGGTTCAGGATGCTTTAGATAAGGTGAAATTGATAAAGGAGCGGCTTCGCACGGCGCAGTCTAGGCAAAAGAGCTATGCAAACAGGAAGGTCTGTGATGTGTCATTTATGGTTGGGGAGAAGGTATTGCTGAAGGTATCACTCATGAAGGGTGTTATGAGGTTTAGGAAGAGGGGAAAATTGAGCCCCCGATTCATTGGGCCTTTTGAGGTGCTTCATAGGATAGGGGAGGTAGCTTATAAGCTTGACTTGCCACCCATTTTTTCGAGTGTGCATCCGATATTTCATGTTTCCATGCTTTGGAAGTAAGTCGGCGATCCATCCCATGATTTGGACTTCAGCACAGTTCAGTTGGAGGGTGATGTGACTTATGATGTGGAGCCGGTGGCTATTTTGGATCGGCAGATTCGAAAGTTGAGGTCAAAGGACATAGCTTGAGTGAAGGTGCAGTGGAGAGGGAAGCCTGTGGAGGAGGCCACCTGGGAGACCGAGCGGGAGATGCGGAGCAGATATCGACACCTATTTGAGACTCCTGGTATGTTTCTAGACTCGTCCGAAGACGAACTTTTATTTAAGAGGAGGAAGATGTAACGATCCGACCGGTCGTTTTGAGAGTTATAGCCCCATTTTTTCCGTTTCTGCTTCTTTATGTGTTATTCAACTGTATTGTGTTGTATCGGGTTAGTTGGTTCGGGTTCGGAGTAGTTTCGGAGTGGAATGAGAAACTTAGTCTCTTATTTAGAAGTTTAAGTTAGAAAAGTAAATTGGATGTTGACTTATGAGTAAACGATCTCGAATTTGAATTTTTATGGTTCGTTTAGCTCCATTAGGTGATTTTTGAATTAGGAGCGTATCCGAATTATAATTTGGAGGTCTGTGGTAGAATTAGGCTTGAATTGGCGAAATTGGAAACTTGGTGATTTTCGGTTGGCAGTGGAAAATTCAATATCAGAGTCGGAATGGAATTCCGGAAGTTGGAGTAGGTTCGTAGTGTCATTTGTGACGTGTGTGTAAAACTTGAGGTTATTCGGACGTGGTTAGGTAGGTTCTGTCGTCGTTTGTGTAATTTGGAAGTTTAGAAATTCTTAGGCTTGAATCCGAGGTTAATTGGGTGTTTTGATGTTGTTTTAGGTGTTCCGAAGGCTCGTCTAAGTTCGTATATTGATATGTGACTCGTTGGTATTATTAGTTGAGGTCCCGAAGGCCTCGGGTGTGTTTCGGGTAGTTCACGGATATGGTTTTAGAGTTGAGAGTTGGAGTTTTTCTGGTTTTGAACTTCTGGTGTTTTTCCTCACTTGCGGAAGGGGAGCCACAGGTGCGAGGGTCGCAGGCGCGGAAGGTGAATTGCAGATGCGGAATTTGGAAAGCTGAGGTTAGAGCGCAGGTGCGCAGATTGGACGCACATGTGAGCCCGCAGGTGCGAGGCCTGAGGCATAGGTGCGGAAGCTGGTGACTTAAGTGAAATGTGCAGGTGTGGCGCTTGGACCGCAGGTGCGGTCCCGCAAGCGCGAGAAATAGGCCGCAGGTGCGAGAAGCCTGGGCAGAAGGTATATATTGCACACTTCGCAATTTTGGTGCATTCTTCACTATTTTATTCGGTTTCGGAGCTTTTGGGAGAGATTTGAAGAGGGATTCAAGGGGTTTTTCATTGAGGTAAGTTACTTGGGCCCTAATACTCGTGTTTATGATAATTTTCCATTGTCTAATCATATAGTTAGTGAGAGGAAAAGACTTAGGTAGTCCTTTAAATATGCCTATGAGAGTATTTTTGTCCCTTGTCTATATCACTAAATATAAAATATCCCTAATCTTTGTAAAATTGGACAAATATAGTCGTTCCCTTAACAAAGTTTAAAAAACTAACGGAAAAACATTAAATAGAGTTAAAATAAACGATGTTAAACTAAAAACTAAAAGCAATGCGGGAGAAGGGAAAATCCCTACTTCCTTCTCTTTGCTTTGGCGCCAACATCGTTCTTCCAATTACCTCTCTTTGCGTTGGCACCAGAATCATTCTTCTAAAATCAAAAATTTTCTATTGTCGATCTTTATTCTCCATCACCAGCCATGTATATCAAGAGGAACAGTGCAATAGAAGCAAGCCCATCTTATGGTGAGAATCTATATTACCAACTAGTTTGCTTTATAAGTTTTTACCTTGATTCTTGTTTTTGTTTGTTAATTCGTATCAAAGTAAGCTGAATTTGGGTACTTTATATTATTTTTATCTTATTTTTACATAGGAAAACTAAATCTTGTTAGATTATAAGTTGCTTTTTAATTTTGTTTCTGCTTGTCTTTACAAAAGTATAATTTGAACTTCTTTGTTTATTTTGAGTTGCGTTTATATTCAATTCTGCTTGCTTCAAATTATTTTGGTTGAACTCCTACTAAAAATATGGTTTTTATTCTTGACAGACTATGTAATTATGGCGTCATGTTTCAGCATTAAGGTATATCATAGGGGGTTGATGAAACATAAACCAACTAAACACTATGTTAGAGGTGTGGTCGACTACTTTGACTATGTGAAACCAACAGATCTTAATATGACAGAGTTGAGGAAGATGGCCGAGATTTGTGGTTACGTCAATGATTCAGTGATATTCTGGCACAAATGTGATAAGTTTGGTAACATATTGAGACTAGTATCAACTGAAGTTGAAACTATTGCCGAATCGATTCCCAAAGATAATATAGTTGAGATATATTTTGAGCATCTGGACTATTACTTTGAAATGGCGGAGATAGAACCTGAGAATGAAGGTCAAACAATCAACATTGAAAGTATGCAACAAACTGTTGGAATTACTGAGAAACTGGTTGAAACGTCAAACTCGTCTAGTTGTGATGAGTTTGATGATTCTGAAAATGAACTATCAGATTTCAATCCAATGCTTGATAAGGGAGTTACTGGAAAACAACACGTTGAAGGTGGTAGAGAGCGTATTAGTGCCGAGGTTCAAAAAACGTTGTCAAATGAAGAAGGGGATTCTGATTGTGTGAATTCTTCGGACACTTTAAGCTTGGATAGTGATTCAGACAATGAGAGTTTTGATATTCCTATCAAGCATGCCGTTTCGGCAATTTGGGCTAAAAATGATGAGGTAATTAACTACGTAGATGACCGTTACATGGTGGAAACATATAGGAGAAATTATGAATATGCTATTCTTCCAATTAATGGATCACAATTGTGGCCTAAATCTAGTAAGATTCCTCCTTTGCCTCCAAAGAATGTGAAAAAAAAGAGAGGAAGAAAGCAAAAATTGAGGAGAAAGGAATTTGGTGAAGCTGGAGCGAGCAGAACAAGGATGAAAAGGAATCAAACAACTATTGAATGTAGTATTTCTCATAAGACTGGTCACAACAAGAGAACTTGCAAGTTCAGCTATGTGGAGAGAGAAACTGACCTAAATGAAACAGTCTTTTGGCAATCAACTATATCATCACATCCTGAAAAATTGCCGGTATGATATTTGAATCCGGTAAAAGTTGGATGGTCTTCGAATTACTTTTGCTACTATTTTTGGATGGTGTTTAACTCACGGTTGCATGTTACACATTAAACCATATTTCTGTATTTTGTAGGTTAGAACAAGAGAAGTAGACCAGGGTAGTTCTCACTAATATTGAAGACATTCTACTATTGGAATTCTTAGATGTTGTGTCGTGCACATTGTTCTAGTCATACTTGCTGTTGTTTAGGAATCGCCGAAGATTTTGAAACATGGATGTTGCTTAGTCATATTTTTTTGTTGTTTCTAGTCATATACAATATGTAGTTCATGTTTTGAGCAAATTGCTATAACTATGTTTTCATACTTTAATGCATCATTTATATTTAGAACTGATTACAAATTGCAGAAATTTCCATTGTGCAGAAATTTTTTCATATTGCAGAAATTTTTAGATCTGCAGAAATTTCATTGTGCACAGATTTTTCTACAACAAAATTTTTTGTATTGCAGAATTTTTTCAAGTTGCAGTACATAGTTAGGTTCGCAATGGAGAATGATGATAATCGGCTTAATGTATGCATATTTTAGTATAAATCGCCTCACATTTTGCTCATGTCTCGTAGATTTAAGATGTTTTATATGATGATTTGTGCTAAATATTTCTATGTGTAGGAATCATTCGGATGAAATTTTGGACGAAATGGCGCGAACTGGAGCAAAATCAGAGCAAAAAGACAAAAATTGAATTTTGAGGGCTACAGCCAGTATTGGGCGCTGGCTGTGGCGCAGTTTCCAGAATGCAAAATATTTGAGCGTCAGGGTTGTAACGACCCGGCCGATCGTTTTGAGAGTTAGAGCCCTGATCCCCTAAGAACTGCTTTCCCCACGCTTGTTTCAGCTTTTGGGACTTGCCGGAGTGATTAGCTATGGAATTCGGAGAGTTTTGGGACACTTAGTCCCTAATTTTGAGTTTAAGCCTTAGAAATAAGAACGTGGGTGGAACTGTGTGAAGGCGGGTCCGGAATGAAATTTCGTCGACTCTGTTAGCTCCATTGAGTGATTTCAAAGTTAGGAGCGCGTCCAGAATGTGGTTTCGAGGTCTGTAGTAGAGTTAGGCTGGAATTAGCGAAAGTTAGAATTTCGGCGATTTCGGCCGATAGGTGAAAGTTTGATATCGGGCTCGGAATGGGATTTCGAAAGTGGTTGTAGGTTCATAGTGTCATTTGTGACCTGTGTGTCAAATTTCAGGTCATTCGGACTAGTTTTGACGTGTTTCGGCATCGTTGCGGATTTTGGAAAATTTCTAAGTTTTTAGGCTTAAATCCATGTATAATTTGTGATTTTGGTGTTATGTGGTGTGATTTAAAGGCTCGGCTAAGTTTGAAGGAGGTACTAGAACTGGTTGGTAGGTCTAGTTGAGGTCCCGGGAGCCCGGGGGGTGTTTCGGATGCTCAACGGGTCATCTAGCCTTGTATTGATTGCTGGTTTTCTAGTGTGAGTGTAGCAGGATTTTCTTCATCGCGATCGCGTGAGGGAGTCCGCGATCGCATAGGGAAATTATAGACCAGTCAGGACTTAATGCATCGCGATCGCATGAAAAGGAACGCGATCGCGTAGAGTAGACAGCTTGGTCATCGCGTTCGCGTGGGCTAGGCTGCATTCGCGTAGAAGGAGTGAGGCAGTAGTAGAGTTGAGCTTTTGCTCTTCGTGGTCGCGTGAGCCCAGTCGTGTTCGCGTAGGGTCTGAGGAGTGGTGCATCGCATTCGCGTGAGTGTTTACGCGTTCGCGTAGAGTAAAATCTTGAGGTGAGAAATTTGTTCTTCGTGATCGCAACGGTTCTTCCGCGATCGTGATTAAGGAAAATATGGGCAGAATAAAAATGTTCAAAATCGAGGGTTAAAGTCAACTTTTTACAATTTCGACTTGAGAGCTCGGGATTAGGCGATTCTTGGAGGGATTTTCACCTGGGCAATTTGGGTAAGTAATTCCTACTCGGTTTTGACTAATTTCCACGAATCTATGCTTAAATTCATCCTTTAATTTCGAAATTAGGGTGAAAATTGGAAAATTTTGTATAAAATTCATAGACCGAGTTTTGAGTTTTGATCGAGATTTTGGTATCCGATTCGAGTAATTTTTGTATGGTTAGACTCGTGAGTAAAGGGGTGTCCAGAATTTGTAACTTTTACCCGATTCCCTGACGTGGGCCCCGGGGACTTTTTCGGCGATTTCTCTAATTTCGCGCTTTAGCTTCAAATTTGTTTATTAAACTAGTTCCTTGTAGTGATATTCACATTATGTAACTTCTTTGAATAGATCCGGGTCATTCGGAGTTTGGTACTCGTGGCAAGAACGTGATTCCGGGTTGAATTGTGCAGTCGAGGTAAGTGACTTGCCTAACCTTGTGTTGGGGACTTCCCCCCTTACGGTATTTGATGCTAATTGTTGTGTGGGCTCCGTGTACGTGAGATGACGAGTACGTACATGGGGCGTTATTTCAAAAATCATATTTTTCCCTTATTAAAATATAAACGGTTTTTCTCTTCTATGGACTTGTTCTCACATGATATTGTCGCGCCCCCCTTTTCCCCAAGCACTCTTTTTCGGGGCCAGTTGAAAGGGTTTATGACATTGGTTGAGACAACTCGTTCCTTTTGGGAAAGGGGTTTGCATATTTTGAAGAGTCGCCACCTAACGATTTTAAAGGTGCGTTAGGGCACCTAAGGGGTTCAATTACAACTACGTTACTAACTAGAGATTGGGTAAGGGCTTGAAATTATCCTAAGGGGAAGGTGTTAGGCACCCTTCAGGATCCACAAGTGTGGTTCCCGGCCAAATGGTTTCGTGAATTTGAGTGCGTAGCAAATAGGCAATTAATGTTTAAGACAAGTAAAGAGTTTTGAAAGATTCGCAATCTAAGGACACATATGTCACTGAAGTTTTGAAAATATTTAATATCTAAGTAAGATTTTTGAGAGAGTTACAATCTAAACATGCATATAAAGGGATAAGGAGAGAATCTTAGGTTGTTTGTCATATGGATCACATCAATGCAATACCCGGTAATCACTCCTCGAAGAGAGGCTACACGTGGTATTAGCGCATCGGTCATCATATCCATATTATACCCTTTTCCACCCCGTGAAAGTAACTAACTCGAGTGTTGGTCTCGACCTCTCTTGCATGTTGTTACCGTCCCTTCCTATCAGTCCCGGAGGAATTTAGGACTTCTATCCTATAAGGGATGTTCTAGGCAAACCCTTAGGTTTAAAGGGAAAATACTAAGGCGACATATAAGAACATGTAGGACTGCAATTAGGGGGAACATATAAAAGCAGAGAAAAGGTACAAGTATACCTCCACAAGTAGTACACATAAACAGCATGACTCATACACAGTTAAGGTCCAGATTCAGGTTCAGATCCTAAACATGGTATCTAAGTGATAAAACAAAGACAGATTTATTGCATAACTCAGAGAGGAAGTCTTAATTAGGCTTGCCTACTGGTTTTAAGCATGCTGACAGTTGAACACTAATCACAAAGGATAGTTCTGGTTTTATTTCTTTAACTTATTTCCTAAGGCTTGCCTAAGTGTAAAATAACATGCAGCAGTAGTTAGACTAGGTGTTGTTAAGCCAATATGAATGAAATCCTAAGACATGGTATCTAATGCACAGGTAGGGATGCAGAATACAGAATCCTAAGCATGATTTTTAAATGCAAAATAATTACAGCATTAAGCACGATTTCAGATATGCAAGAGTGGCAGTTTATTTTAGTGTCGTTTATCCTAAACAGGATCTCTAAGTACGCATAGCAATATGAAACATGATTGCAGAAGATACCAATTATTAACATTGTTTACCTTATCACGGATTTTTTCTAAATGACGAATGACAGTACTGAAACAAGATGCTGAAACAGTGTTCATAAAGCCTAAATAGCATGATTGCATGATATCCTTTGCACATTTTGATCCTAAACGTGATTCTATTGCGCAAATAAGGAATGTAAACCTAATATCATTGTTTCTACCCTTTAATATACTACAACATGCATATCACCCACTCATTTTCACTATCCGACTCCAGAGTTGTTTACAATTAATTATTACAGACCATGGGATATGAATTACACAACTGAAATAGAAGAAAAATAAGAAGTTAACTATAGGGAGCCTACAGAATAGGCCCAGATCTCCGTGTTCTCAATTCCAAGTAATGTTTCACAGCCTTTTCACAATCCGGGTGTGTCAGAGTTCCCTAAGGACCTCAAGGGATCCTGGGCAGTGCTCACACAAAAGGGGCAGAACCTAAGGGGGTCTAGCGTATAGGGAGAGTTCTCGACATAGTTTTGAGGAGTTTAAGTAGGAAAACAATTTTGAAACAGTTTTGAAAAAAAGGAGAGATTTAGTGAAAATAGTTTTTTCATAACAAAAGGTTTAACTGATGAAAACAGTTAGAAAGAACACCATTCTCAAAACAAGTTCAGCATCACACAACAGGACCAAGAGTGGTCCAACAATCACAAGCAAGGGTATGGGACTTGAGGGACAAATATAAAGCAAGTAAGGGTAAGCATGTAGCAGGCAGAAACACATATAGGCATGCAATCAGAAGCTCCTAAGGGTTCATAGGATCAGGGGTACCGTAAAGTACCAGATTAGATTAATATATCAACACCAAACAACTAAGACTATGATCACTAATGTACCAATCATAGGCATGGGGATTCACATAAGAAGCAGGTGCTAAAGTATACAGAAACATGCTAGTCATTGACAAGTAAAGCATAACTTAGCAGGTAGAGGGGATTCAAGATCTTAGTTACATGTTAAACAACAGAATAGTAAATAGAAGCAGATTAGAAACACAATAAATTGCAACAGTAATAGAAACATGTTGGTTTGAGGACTGAAATCTGAATTAGAACATACCAGTGAAGTGAACAAAGCAAAAACACAAAGCAGAAATAGGAGAGGCACAGTAGTTAGCCTTGGCTTGCAGCCGGCTAACTTAGAATAGTAGCAAGTACCACCGAAGAGAGAATAGAGAGCAAGTTTTAGTTGTAAGAGAGAGAGTTGAATAGATTAGTTGTTCGTCCCTCTTCTATCAACGCATGGACAGAGTATATATATAGTTGGAACTAAGTAAAAAAGAATAAGACAAAGAAATCAGACTGCCTAATAATTATGGGACTCAGGGAATCAATTAACTGTTGAGTATCCCTAGAATTAAGGGAATTATTCAAACGGTGAGTGACAAATAAGGAAAGAAGGTAAAACAATGTTCATGACAAGCAATTAAGTATCCCTTAATTGAAGGTTGAACTCAAACGACTAGTAGGTAAGCATAATTAAGGAAAGTTACCATGCATAGGACATGTAAGAAAATAATTTCAGACCAAATCAAGTAAGCAATTGAGACTAGGTTCGGAAAAATATCAATTAAGGAAGCAATATCAATCACAGTAACAAATCAAGGTAAGAAAAACAAGTTAGGGGTCGGAAATCAGAAAAATATCTCATGAGAGATCAACAGGGCTTTTCGAATCATAGTGAATCAGAGATTCAAACAACTAGTGAATAGAGATTCTTATGTATAGCAGGAATGACCACATTATAAGAAAAACTATAAGTCAGGCAACAATTGAGTGACAAATAACACAGAATCAGGGACTCGAGTAAGCATAATATTAATTGAAGATAATCAACATGAAACAACACGGTTGTTAAGTAAGAACACAGAAACGGGTCTTTTCTTACTATCCTCTCACTATTTTCGATTGAAAATCTATACTCACTCATGGTTATACCTGTTTACTGCATAGCTCAGTTTTATTACTCTGTTTTGATGCATATAAATGTTGTTTTGGGCTGAGTTCCCTGTTTTTACTAAAATGCCCGAGTGGCTTTTGTGAGGTTTATGACTAAGTGATGCCGAGGGCCTGATTTGTGAGGATATTTATGGGATCGGGCTGCACGCCGCATCATGTTTGATATAGGTTGAGGACCTGAGTGATTTATGCCATGATTTGGCTTGATATAGCGCTTGGGCTGATGGAGCCCTCCGGAGTCTGTACACACCCCCAGTGAGCGCAGGTACCTACTGAGTATGAGTGCCAAGTTCCAAGTGTTGAGTGACTGGGAGGCATAAGTGATGGTGAGGTATGCCCGAGGGGCTGTTTACGAGTGACTGTGAGGCTTACCCGAGGGGCTGTATATGAGTGATGTTTTGCCCGAGGGGCTGTTTATGAATTCATCATTTTCACTCTCTTTTGCATAGAGCCTCTGTAGAAACTTTTGAAAGATATATTTAAATGATTTTCACCGGATGTGGATATTAAACGAGATGATTTGACTCAAATACTGATTTGAAAGCATATTGTATTTTACTGAGATTTCATAATATGGACTTTATGTGTTTTACTGCTCAGTCTTTATTTACTGTTGTTACTTACTAAGTTGGCGTACTCATACTCCCTGCACCTTGTGTGCAGATCCAGGTATTACTGGACGTACTAGCGAGTGTTGATTCATTCGTCGCGGATCTATCGGAGTTAGCAAGGTAGCTGCATGGCGATCGCATCTATACTTTTCTCCTTCATATCTTCCTATAGATGTTTTTAATTGTTTTCCAGACTGTATTAGTATTAATATTATTAGACAGATATTGTAGATGCTCATGACTAGTGACACCCGATGTCGGGCTTTTCTTTCCACACTTTTCATTTGTTTCGAATTTCTTTATGAAGTTTTATTACTAAATAGATTGAAATTAGCTTTGAAATGAAATATCAAGTTGTTTTTGGTAATGAGTCAGCTAACCTAGTACCACGATAGGCGCCATCACGACATGGTAGTTTGGGTCGTGACACAACTGATTCATCTCCATTATCTCTCTTAATTTTCAAAATTGATTGCTCAAAAAAGGTGTTGTAAGTGTTAAACTTGTTAGTTTTTCGTTGGGGTGTATTCTTATGTATATCTATCCTTTTTTTTAGAAACAATCACCATTGTTATTATTTTACACAAAACTCGGATTTTCTTCTCCAATGGCTCATTCAACTCCTTACAAGAGGGTTACCCGAGGTATACCGACCAAAGCACTCAATTTTGAGGGGCTATCTTTTTGCAAATCACTCAAGCGCACGTATTTGCAGGTTCAGCAGCAAATACAGTTGCGGAAAAGAGAACAAAAATACGCAATGACATGTCGAAACAAGCCCAATTTGAGAAATTTCCGAAAGAATCAACACTTCATGATGCGGAAAAGAGAAGGAAACTCATGGATGACGATTCAGGAGTTAAAGGAAAAGAGGTCGATATAGGAATTAGCTCAGAAACACTGAGCGAAAAGGTAATAGTAGATGTATTTATATGTATTTTAGTCATAATACAACAACTATTACAATATACACTATTTTTCTATTGTGTGTATTTTAATGTATTTATATCTATTCAATAGTTCCAACACTGATAAAAACTTATTACAGTGACTTTTACACTGTATTTAGATATATTTGGATGTATTTAGATGACTTTCATTGTTGTACTTATGAATGTGTTATGTATTTTAAATAAATGTATTCATCTATATTTTCAATCATTTATTTTATCTTTTTAATTTTTGTTGTATGCTGGAAATTAAGCTCTTTGTTAAACACCTGCATGTTGTATCACCACATATCAGTTCCTACACTAACACAAACATAGTCTTCGACCTCAAAGAGAAGCTTACACCAGAGTTGTACAAGTTATTTTGTAATACTTGTTTTGGAAGTTTCATCGAAATGAAGCACTGTGAGGTTCAACATCAATTGTTCAGGTGCTTCATGGTCCTACAGCTGGAAGAAAGCCATGATGATTCATTTTCATTATATGTAAATGGTACAAATTATGCTTCTCAATCAGGGAGTTTGCGATAGTCACTGGTCTCAATTGTGTTAGTGATGCTGAAGATTTTTTATTTAATACAAAGAAGCCTAATAGGATTGTGGAAACATACTTTGGCGGTGCAAAGAATGTCAAGAAGAAAGATTTGGTGAATTGCTTTGATGACAAGAATTGGGGTTATGATAATGATGGGGATGCTATTAATATAGCTTTGTTTTTCATTCGTACTTTCATATTATCCTTCGAGAAGAACTGCACAACCATCCCAAGACTACATTTTGACTTGGTCGAGAGTGGGAGATATTCTGATTATCCATGGGGTAAGGATGCATTCCAGGCTCTTGTCAAATCCATTAGCAAGAATATGGATTCACAAAAGAAGTACAGGTGTCACGACCCAAATTCCCAACCTTAGGGATCGTGATGGCGCCTAACACCACACTTGCTAGGCAAGCCAATGTTAGAATTCGAATAACTATTTTTCCTTTGGTTACTTATTTAAACACAATAAAACAAATTCTAGTAGCTTAAATCTAATGATTTATGGAGAATAACATTCCAAAAATAAAATGATAAACAAATAAATAAATCGATCTACGAACTAAATATATATAACTCTAAGACTACCCCAGGGTCTGGTGTCACAATTTACGAACTTCTAAAAATACTACAATTAATGGGCCGAAAGAAATAATATATCTATTTTGAGTAAAATAAAACAGTCTCTATAAACTAAGGGAAGACTCCAGGAATCTGCGAACGCCGGCAGATATACCTTGTGTATCTGAGTGACCGCTACTAAAATCTCTAACGATGGCCGGTACCTGGATCTGCACAAAAGAGTGCAAAGTGTAGTATCAGTACAACCGACCCCATGTACTGAGTAAATGCCGAGCCTAACCTCGGCGAAGTAGTGACGAGGATAGAACAAGACACCACATAAAACCTGGACATCGAATCATGCTAATAGGAAATAATAGCAATTAAAGAATGTAAATAGTAATTAATGGGAAGGGAGCATGCGATAGGAAATTTTCAACATAAGTAATGAGGAAAATAATAAGGCAAACACAGATAGTGATCAACAATAATTTTAGCAATCAAAGATAGAAAGTAAACTTGCACGGCATCACCCTTAGTGCTTTTACTCTCAGCCTCACCAAATAATAAATAGAATTTACGGCATCACCCTTCGTGCTTTTACTCTCATCCTCACCAGATTATAATTTAGAATTGCACGGCATCACCCTTCGTGCTTTACTCTCTTCCTCACCAAATAAATCATGCACGGCATCACCCTTCGTGTTTTTCACTCTTCCTCACAATATAATTAAGTCATGCACGGCATCACCCTTCGTGTTTTTTACTCTTCCTCACAATACAATTAAGTCATGCACGGCATCACTCTTCGTTCTTTATACTCTTCCTCACAATCTCGTCAAATCATAAACAACATAAAAGGGGATTTCACGAGAAACAGTATTTCATCATAATTTCTATCACCATTTAATATTTCAATCTCAACTCAATGTTCTCAAAGGAATTTCACAAGAAATCAATATTTCATCATGGTTACTATCATCATTTATAATTTAAATCTCAACTCAATATTCTCAACATTTCACTAACAATAATAATCACAGATTATGTGCTTTAAGACAACCAGAATAACAAGAAATAGCATTTACTCGCATTGTATGACCTGACCACAACGTATAGGTACTCGTCACCTCACCTATACATTGGATTTAACAAACAAACAGGTAGCAAGTAGTCATACAATACTTATTCCCTCAAGCTAAGGTTAGACACAAGCCTTACCTCAATTCCGCAGGCCACTCACTGCTCAATTACCGCTTTTCCTTTCAAATTCACCTCCAACACACTCGAATCTAATCATAATTAGTTTAATATCATTAACTAATGCTAAAGGAACCAACTTTACTAAAAAATTATGGTTTTCCTAAGGTTTCTCAAAAAACGTTAAAACCCGACCACGGACCTGCTTGGTCCAAACTCGGGGTTCGGACCAAATTCTGTTTACCCATTCACCCCCGAGCCCAAATATGAAATTAGTTTCGATCCGACCTCAATTCGAGGTCAAAATCCCATTTTTACAAAATTTCCTAGTTCTACCCAAACCCAAACCCTAAATTTTTTATTTTTGATTTAAAAGTGATGAAAAACATTGGGTAATTGAAAGTGTAGAGTTTAAAATTGATTACCTACACTTTGGGGATGAAGTTTGGTGAATAAAATCATCCTTAGGGCTTGGTAGTTCGAAAAATATGTGAAAAATAGGTTATGTCCGTGTTTAAAATTGAATTTATATATCTGGGTAGGCCTTCACCGCGTTCACGTGGGCCTGCCCGCGTTCGCATAGGGTAATGTGCTAGTGGCTTACGCGTTCCCATCTCTGGGCTCGCGTTCGCGGAGCTTTAGCTCCTCAAGCCTTCACGTTCGCGGTCACTAGGCCGCGTTTGCATAGAACAAAAAGGGGCCCTATCGTTTTTACTCTTCGCGTTCGCAAATTAACCCATGCGAATGCGAAGAACAATTGAACTTGGCACCAGAAACAGAAAACCAACAGATGTTTCTAAGTGTAAAACACCCCGTGGCCTATCCAAAACTCACCCGAGCCCTCGGGGATCTAAACCAAACATGCACGCAAGTCTAAAAATATCATACGGACTTGCTCGTGCGATCAAATCATGAAAATAACATGTAAAACTATGAATTAAACCTCAAAACTCATCATTTTTCTCAAGAACACTTAAAGTTCACTATTTCTCAACCGGACGTCCGAATCACGTCAAATAAACCCTGTTTCTCACCAAATTTCACATATAGCGTTCAAATACTATAACAAATCTGTACCGGGCTCCAGAACCGAAATACGGGCCCGATACCAATGGTTTCAAACGTTAATTCTTTTCTTTATTTCATTAATAGTTCAGCAAATCAATTTCTTTCAAAAATTGATTTCTAAGGCTTGGGACCTCGGAATTCGACTTCGGGCATACGCCCAAGTCCCATATTTTAATACGGACCTCCCGTGTTCGTCGGAACATAGATACGGGTCCATTTACTCAAAAGGTTGACTCAAGTCAACTAAAACCAAACTTTAAATTCTAAAAATTAGTATTTCTCATATTTTCACATAAAAGCTTACCGGTTTCACGCTCGGACTGCGCATGCAAATCGAGGTAATTAAAATTAGTCTTTTTATAGATAATGATCCTAGAACGGAGGCTTAATTCATAAAAGGACCCTTTGGGTCATCACAATCTCCACCTCTAAAATAAACATCCGTCCTCGAACAGACATTGAAGATTACCTGAATTGGCAAACAAGTGTGGATATTTACTCTGCATGTCCGACTCGGACTCCCAAGTAGCTGCCTCAACGGGCTGACCTTTCCACTGCACTCAAACTGAAGGATAGCTCTTAGACCTCAACTGACGAACCTGCCGGTCTAAAATGGCTATTGGCTCCTCCTCATAAGTCAAGTCTTTGTCCAATTGGACAGAGCTGAAATCTAACACGTGGGACGGGTCACCATGATATTTCCGGAGAATAGATACATGAAATACCATATGAACAGAGGATAACCCTGGAGGCAACGCAAGTCTATAAGCTACCTCCCCCATTCTATCAAGAATCTTAAATGGCCCGATATACCTAGGGCTCAACTTGCCCTTCTTGCCAAATCTCATGACACCCTTCATGGGTGATACACGAAGCAATACTCTCTCTCCAACCATGAATGCCACATCCCGAACCTTACGATCGGCGTAACTCTTTTGCCTGGGTTGAGCTGCACGAAGCTGATCCTGTATAATCTAGACCTTATCTAAGGCCTCTTGAACTAAGCCCGTACCAAATAACCGAGCCTCTCTCGGCTCAAACCATCCAACTGGCGATCTACACCGCATATAATGCCTCATAGGGATCCATCTGAATTCTCGATTGATAACTATTATTGTAGGCAAACTCCGTTAACGGCAAGAATTGATCCCAAGAACCTCCAAAGTCAATAACACAAGCGCGAAGCATATCTTCTAGAATCTGAATAGTACGCTTGCACTGCCCGTCCATCTGAGGATGAAATGTTGTGCTCAGCTCAACTCGGGTACTCAACTCTCACTGAACTGCCCTCTAAAAGTGCGAGGTAAACTGCGTACCTCGATCAGAAATGATAGATACGGGCACACCGTGAAGGCGAACAATCTCTCGAATGTATATCTCGGCCAACCGCTCTGAAGTGTGTACTTACCGCTTAAATGAAATGTGCTGATTTAGTTAGCCTATCTACAATAACCCAAACGGCGTCGAACTTCCTCTGAGTCCGTGGGAGTCCAACAACGAAGTCCATAGTGATAAGCTCCCACTTCCACTCAAGAATCTCTATCTGCTGAAGTAAACCACCGAGTCTCTGATGCTCATATTTCACCTGGTAGTAATTCAAACAACGAGCCACGTAAGAAACAATATCCTTTTTCATCCTTCTCCACCAATAGTTCTGTCGCAAGTCCTTGTACATCTTGGAAGCACCTAGGTGAATAGAATACTTAGAACTGTGAGCCTCCTCAAGGATCAACTCATGAAGGCCGTCAACGTTAGGCACACATATACGACCCTGCATCCTCAAAACACCGTCATCTCCAACTGTAACTTTCTTGGCACCACCGTGCCGAACTGTGTCCCTAAGGACCATCACGTGTGGGTCATCATCCTGCCGATCTCTGATATGCTCGAATAAGGAAGACCGAGCAACTGTACAAGCTAGAACATGGCTGGGCAAAATATCCAACCTCACGAACTGATTAGCCAACCTCTGAATGTCTAAAGCTAACGGTCTCTCACTAACTGGAATAAATGCAAGGTTGCCCATACTTACTGCTTTTCTACTCAATGCATCGGCCATCACATTGGCCTTTCCCTGATGATACAATATAGTGACGTCATAATCTTTCAATAACCCTAACCATCTCCTCTGTCTCAAATTAAGTTCCTTTTGCTTGAACAAGTATTGGAGGCTATGATGATCTGTGTAAACCTCACATGGCACGCCATAAAGATAGTGCATCCATATTTTCAATGCATGAACAATGGCTGCTAACTCTAAGTCATGGACAGGATAATTCTTCTCATGAATCTTTAACTGCAGTGACGCATATGTTATCACCCTGCCATCCTGCATCAATTCTGCTCCAAGACCAACACGAGAAGCATCACAATATACCGTGAAAGGTCCTGAACCTGATGGTAACACCAATACCGGTGCTGAAGTCAAGGCCGTCTTGAGCTTCTGAAAGCTCGCCTCACATCATCCAGCCATTTAAATGGGGCACCCTTTTGAGTCAGTCTTATCATCAGGGGTGCTATATATGAGAACCCTCCACAAAACGACGGTACAAACCCAAGAAGCTCCTGATTTTCGTGGTTGAAGTGGGTCTAGTCCAGTTCTTGACTGCCTTTATTTTCTTAGAATCTACCTGAATACCCTCTGATGATACGACGTGACCCAAGAAAGCTACTGAATCTAATCGAAATTCACACTTTGAAAATTTTGCATACAACTGATTATCCCTCAAAGTCTAGAGTGTTATACAGAGGTGTTGTTCATGCTCCTCCCGACTGTGGGAGTATATAAGAATATCATCAATGAACACGATTACGAAGGAATCTAGATAAGGCTTGAAAAGTTGATTCATCAAATCAATAAAGGTTGTTGGGGCATTATTCAAGCCAAAAGACATCACCAAAAATTCATATTGACCATACCTTGTCCCAAAGGCTGATTTAGGAACACCGGACGCCCTAATCTTCAACTGATGGTAGCTCGATCTCAGATCAATTTTCGAAAACACCCTGGCACCTTGAAGTTGATCAAATAAATCATCAATTCTTGGCAATGGATACTTATTTTTGATAGTAAATTTATTCAACTTCCGGTAATCTATACACATCCTCATCGATCTATCCTTATTCTTTACGAACAAGACCGGTGCACCCCAGGGCGAGACACTAGGCCTGACGAAACCCTTATCAAGCAGGTCTTGCAACTGCTATTTCAATTCTTTCAATTCTTGTGGGTCCATCCGGTATGGAGGAATAGAAATGGGCTGAGTGCCGGAGCAACATCAATACAAAAATTGATATCCCTGTCGGGTGTCATTCCCCGCAGGTCTGCTGGAAACACTTCGGGAAATTCTCGAACAATGGACACTGACTCTATTGAAGAAATCTCCGCATCAGAATCACGAATATGAGCCAATTAAGCCAAACATCCCTTCTCAACCATGCAACGAGCCTTGGCATAAGAAATCACTTTGTTGGGAGAATGACCAGGAGTCCATTTCCATTCTAACCGAGGCAATCCCGGCAAAGCTAAAGTAACTGTCTTGTCATGGCAGTCCAAGATGGAATAATAAGGTGACAACGAATCCATGCCCAATATGACATCAAAATCGACCATGTCAAGAATCAACAGGTCTACACTAGTTTCAAGACCTTCAATAATGACTACGCACGAATGATATACACGATCTATAAAAATAGCCTCCCCTATTGGCGTAGAAACATAAACAAGGACACTCAAAGAATCGCGGGGCACAACCAAATACGAGGCAAAATAGGATGACACATAAGAATAAGTAGACCCCGGATCAAACAGAACTGAGGCATTTCTATCGCAAACTGAAATGATACCTGTAATGACAGCATCGTAGGACTCCGCCTGGGGTCTAGCTTGAAATGAATATAATCGGGGCTGGGCTCCACCACCCTGAACCACGTCTTTGGAAGGACCTCTGATGGGCGGACCTCCACCTGTAGGGGGCTGACCTCCACCCCTAGAGGCCTAACCTCTACCTCTAACAATATGTCCTATATCTCTAGCTACCTGACCCCTACCCCTGGCTGGCTAGGCAGGCGGTGCTGGAACTATAGCATAGGAATTCTGATACTGAGAATTATCCGACGCGCGAGGATAATATCTAGCAATGTGCTTCGGGTCACCACAAGTGTAACAAGACTTCGGCTGCTGAGACTGCTGGCTGGCAAACTGACCATGTCGACCGGTATAACCACCCTGAACACTTTGGATAGGAGCTGCACTGATAGGAGTTGATGGTGAACTATAGACTGGCTGAGTAGAAGGAGGCATATAAGAACAGCGACTACCTGAGGTACCATGTGAAGCCTGAAGTACTGAATGGAATGGCTTGGAAGAATGGCCTCTGCTGAAACTAACCCCGCCTCTAGATGAGGCACCACTGAAACCACCGAAATGGCGAGGCCTCTTGTTTGATCCCTGACCTCCCATCCCAAGAATCGACTCAACCCTCCTGGCCACATTAGCCGCATCCTCAAAAGAAATCTCAGTCCCTATCTCTTTGGACATTTTCAACCTAATGGGTTGAGCAACCCTCAATAAATCGTCTGACCCTCTCTATCTCTATGGGCAACAAGAGAATAGCATGTCTAGCCAAATCTACGAAACGAGTCTCATACTGGGTCACGGTCATGTTGCCCTGCTGAAGTCGCTCAAACTGACGACGTTTTTCCCCTCGAGTAGTAGCAGGCAAAAACTTCTCAATAAAAAGATGAGAAAATTGATCCCTAGCCAAGGCAGGCGACCCAATTGGTCGAGTCAACAAATAATCCCTCCACCATTTCTTGGCGGAACCAGTCATCTGAAAAGCAGCAAAATCGACCCCATTGGTCTCCAAAATACTCATATTACGCAATACCTCATGAAAACTATCTAGATATTCCTAAGGATCCTCTGAAGTCTCACCACTAAAATGAACAGGGAATAACTTAATGAACCTGTCCAATCTCCACAAAGCATCGGTGGACATAGTTGTCCCATCAACGGGCGGCGCCGGAGCAACTGGCTGAATTACCCCAACTGGATTAGCTGCTGGGGTCTGAATCTGAGGAGTAGTCTGAACAGGAGTGTGGACCCCTCCTCTAGCCTGAGATGTAGTTGCTGCAACAAGAAATGTGCCAGTCTGGGTTACACTCTCCATAATGCCCACTAAACGGACCAAAGCGTCCTGAAGTACCGGGGTGGCAATAAACCCCTCTGGAACCTGAGTTGGCCCCGCTGGAACGGTCTGAACTGGAACCCCCTAATTAATCTCAATCTGGGGTTCCATAGCTGGGCTGCTGTCTGAGCAATGGGCTGAGTCCTGCCCCTGCCTCGGCCTCTGGCGCGGCCTCGGCCTCTGCCCCTAGTAGGAGCTGATGTTGCTGGAGGACCGGAGTGTTGGTCAGAGAAAGAGGAAGCACGTGTTCTCGCCATCTGCGAGAGAGTAGAAGAGTACAATCAGTATTTAAGATACCAAGAATTGCACGACAGAGTAGAAATAAAAAAAATAGAGTTGTTTCCTAACTCGATAGCCTCTGAGAGATAAGTACAGACATCTCTGTATCGATCCTTCAAACTCTATTAAGCTTGTTCGTGAATAGTGAGACCTATGCAACCTAGTGCTCTGATACCAACTTGTCACGACCCAAATTTCCAACCTTAGGGATCGTGATGGCGCCTAACACCACACTTTCTAGGCAAGACAATGTTAGAATTAGATTAACTATTTTCCTTTGGTTACTTATTTAAACACAATAAAACAAATTTAGAGTAGATTAAATCTAATGATTTACGGCGAATAACATTCCAAAAATAAAATTATAAACAAGTAAATAAACCGAGCCACGAACTAAATATATATAACTCTACGACTACCCCAGGGTCTGGTGTCACAATTCACGAACTTTTAAGAAAACTATAATTAATGGGCCGAAAGAAATAATATATCTATTTTTGAGTAAAATAAAACAGTCTTTATAAACTAAGGGAAGACTCTAAGAATCTGCGAATGCCGGCAGATATACCTCGTGTCTCCGAATAATGAGTAACCGCTACTAAAATCTCTAACGCTGGCCGGTAACTGGATCTGCACAAAAGAGTGCAGAGTTTAGTATCAGTACAACTGACCCCATGTACTGAGTAAGTGCCAAGCCTAACCTCGATGTAGTAGTGACGAGGCTAGAACAAGACACTACATAAAACCTGGACATCGAATCATGCTGACAGGAAATAATAGCAATTAAAGAATGTAAACAGTAATTAATGGGAAGGGAGCATGCGATAGGAAATTTTTAACATAAGGAATGAGGAAAATAATAAGGCAAACACAGATAGTGATCAACAATAATTTTAGCAATCAAAGATAGAAAGTAAACTTGCACGGTATCAACATTCGTGCTTTTACTCTCATCCTCACCAAATAATAAATATAATTCACGGAATCACCCTTCGTGCTTTTACTCTCATTCTCACCAGATTATAATTTAGAATTGCACGGCATCACCTTTCGTGCTTTAGTCTCTTCCTCGCCTTATAAATAAATCATGCATGGCATCACCCTTCGTGTTTTTTACTCTTCCTCACAAGATAATTAAGTCATGCACGGCATCACCCTTCGTGCTTTACACTCTTCCTCACAATCTCGTCAAATCATAAACAACATAAAAGGGGATTTCACGAGAAACAGTATTTCATCATAATTTTTATCACCATTTAATATTTCAATCTCAACTCAATGTTGTCAAAGGAATTTCACAAGAAATCAATATTTCATCATGATTACTATCATCATTTATCATTTCAATCTCAACTCAATGTTCTCAACATTTCACTAACAACAATAATCACAGATGATGGGCTTTAAGACAACCAGAATAACAAGAAATAGCATTTACTCGCATGGTTTGAACTGCCACAACGTATAGATACTCTTCACCTCACTTATACATTGGATTTAACCAACAAATAGGTAGCAAGTAGTCATACAATACCTATTACCTCAAGCTAAGGTTAGACACAACACTTACCTCAATTCCGCAGGCCACTCACTGCTCAATTACCGCTTTTCCTTCCAAATTCACCTCCAACACGCTCGAATCTAATCATAATTAATTTAATATTATTAATTAATGCTAAAGGAACCAACGTTAGTAAAAAATTATGGTTTTCCTAAGTTTTCTCAAAAAACAGTTAAAATCCGATCCCGGACCCGCTTGGTCCAAACTCTTGGCTCGGACCAAATTTTGTTTATCCATTCACCCCCCCAGCCCGAATATGCAATAATCCGACCTCAATTCGAGGTCAAAATCCCATTTTTACAAAATTTCCTAGTCCTACCATTACCCTCAATTTTTACCATGAAAATTCTTGATTTTTGATTTAAAAGTGATGAAAAACATTGGGTAATTGAAAGAGTAGAGTTTAGAATTGATTACGTACACTTTGGGGATGAACTTTGGTGAAGAAAATCGTCCTTAGGGCTAGGTAGATCAAAATACATGTGTAAAATAGGTTATGTCCGTGTTTAAAATTGAATTTATATACCTGGGCAGGCCTTCACTGCATTCGTGTGGGCCTGCCCGTGTTTGCATTGGGTAATGGGCATGTGGCCTACGCGTTCACATCTCAGGGCTCGCGTTCGCGGAGCTTTAGCTCCTCAAGCCTTCGTGTTCGCGGTCACTAGGCCGCGTTCGCATAGAACAAAAAGGGCCCCCAGCATTTTTTCTCTTTGCGTTCGCGAATAAACCCATGCGAACGCGAAGAACAATTGAACTGGGCAGCAGAAACAGAAAACCAGCAGATGTTTCTAAGTGTAAAACACCTCGTGGCCTATCCGAAACTCACCCGAGCCCTCGGGGATCTAAACCAAACATGCACGCAAGTCTAAAAATATCATACGGACTTGCTTATGCGATCAAATCCTAAAAATAACATGTAAAACTATGAACTAAATCTCAAAACTCATCATTTTTCTCAAGAACACTTAAAGTTCACTATTTCTCAACCTGATGTCCGAATCACGTCAAATAAACTCCGTTTCCCACCAAATTTCACAGATGGCGTTCAAATACTATAACAAATCTGTACCGGGCTCCGGAACCAAAGATTCCCTAAAGATTCATTCCCATTACCACATATAGATCAAATGATTGATGCCACCGCAAGTCATGAATTGTTAAGCTTTCTAGATGTGTATTCTGGTTATAATCAGATTAAAATGGATCCCTCAGACGAGGAAAAAACCTTCTTTATTACAAACAGGGGGACTTATTGTTATAAATTCATGCCTTTTGGCTTAAAAAATGATGGAGCCACCTATCAAAGGCTAGTGACCAAGATGTTCCAGGAACATCTGGGAAAAACAATGGAAGTTTACATCGATGACATGCTGGTAAAATCAACACGGGCGGAAAACCATTTCCAGCACCTCTCTACTACTTTTGACATTTTATGCAAGTATAATATAAAGTTGAATCTAGAAAAANCAAATCTTCCGAGAAAAGTTTTAAATTCTTTGCAGTTCTCAAAAAGCAAAATCGGTTCGAATGGACTGAAGAATGTCAACAGGCTCTCAAAGACCTAAAGGCTTATCTATCAAAACCTCTGTAGCTGTCAAAGCCAAAGGAGGGGGAGAGGCTATACGTCTACCTTGCTATCTCAGAAATTGTTGTAAGTGCAGTATTGGTAAGGGAGAATA